>JAVIWB010001596.1:0-235545 GCA_031893035.1 Dermolepida albohirtum | reverse complement strand
CTCCGGAAATTTTCGTTTTAGCTGACCATCTTCTTTAATTCACCTTTATTTTTCATAATATCGTTAATTTGCGTTTTTCCAACCCCATATTTTTCGGCCAACTTTCGCGAACTGAACGCATACTTTTCACTTCCGCGATTATATTTATTTTGTCTTTTAGCGACAAACGTTTTCTTTTTTTGGCCACATACTTAATTAAGAACCTTTCGAATGCGGAGACAACTTTAAACTGAATTGTTTCCTTTAGAATAATAAAGTTTAAATCGAAAAGGGTGAATTACTACCAGGTAATAGGAAACCCCGACAATTTGTATTAGGTATTTCCGTCAATAAAGATATACATGTCATAAATAGTCCGGCCGACATTGGCAGGTAAATTTCTATGAAAATAGGCCGTAAAAGTTTGGGTTATTTGGCCGCGGCCGTTTTACAAAGGTGGCCGTAATTAACGGGTATTTGTGTATGGGAATTTCCTTATAGTCGATTCGGGGAAAACTCAGGTGGCCGTTAACACAGGTTTTACTGTATACATATATATATATATATGGATATGTACCTATAGATATTAGTGGCGTTGATAGCAAAAAAATGTGCATCATGTTACATATTTTAATATGTATTGTTTACAAACTACAAATAACTTGTTTGTACATAAATATGTATTATTTTAAAGGTTTGGTTCATCCCTAATTTCCTTCAATTAATTATATTTCAAATCCATGTTTAATTTGTTAGTTGGTGGGCTAATTATATGCCTGTAGCTGTATATATACTATGTGTATGTTAATGTCCGAGACCCACGTGACCTCATGTATTTTTCTACAGTTGGACACCATAGTTTATATCTACGATTCCGCTAACTTAACCTTAAATTGTCACTTTGACAAGTAATGTAATTTCGTACATATTGTTGTTATAATGTTTCAAAAACTGTTTACTACAATAAATACAGATTAAAGTAATGTATAACTCTTTATTTCACAATAACTTTTTATTTTACAATAAATGTTGAAAATGGCCCCCATTATTTTCCAAACATAAATTAACTCTACGTTTCATATTTTCGAAAACGTTTTCAAGTTCTGCAGGAGTTATGCTTTCGATTTCATATCGAATTGCATCTCGTAAGTGATCCAAATCATGTATGCGATTTTTGAATATGTTGTTCTTCATCCGTCCAAATAAATAAAAGTCAGGCGGTGTTAAGTCTGGGGATCGAGGAGCCCACAATCCATGGCTTATGATACGATCTCCATAAAACTGCTGCAGATACTCAAGAGTAGCTCGTGCAGTATGGGCTGTAGCACTATCTTGCTGGAAATATCCTAAAGTTATTTCATCGTCATGCAAGGATTCAATAAATTCTTCCAAAATATTTTGTCGGTATCTTGCAGCAGTTATGGTTTCATTAAAAAATATAGGTCCAATAATACGACGTCGTGATATTGCTATCCAAACTCCAATTTTGATTGGATGTAAACTAGTTTCAACAAATGCTTCAGGTTTTTCAGTAGCCCAGGTTCTATAATTTTGGCTATTTACATAACCTGATAGATGGAAATAAGCTTCATCCGTAAAGAAGGTTAAGTCTAACAAATCATTGTTATTTAAATGTTCATTGAACCATTGGCAGTAATTAATGCGTTTTTCGAAATCAGCAGGTAAAAGTTGTTGGACAACAGTTACTTTATATGGGTGCATGTGCAGTTCTTTTTTTAATGCTTTTGAACATGTTGCAATACTGAACCCTGAAAAGTTTTGATAAATGTCACTACAATAAATTCACGGGCTGATATAATTTATTACCTGTTTGTGCCGATAGTTTCCGTAGTGATTTATTAGGGCTTACATCCATTCGATTGCGAATATCATCAACAACTGGTTGAGTCAAAACTGTGGGTCTACCTGTTGATTTTCCTCTGCAAATGCAATGTTTATTCTGGAATCGGTTTACAAGTATGCATTTATGATTTTTAAAAACATCATAATTAATGTCAACTTCTGGATATGCTTCCATAAATTGATCTATACATGATTGTAAACTATACGTCCATATTCCGTCTGCATTGCGCGTTCCACTGCGAAAATGTGCCATTACAATAAAGGCATCTTGTTCCTGTGTAAAAGGCATTGTAAATATCTTAATAACTCTAAAATGTGAAAAAGCAACGTAACCACAAAAATCTCAATTAATAGCGTTTAACTTACCCAATAAAAAACAGATAAAGTAATAATAAAAAGGTAATGGTAACTTAGAAATTCGTAACAATTCGTAACTTCGACCTGTCAAAAGAATATACAGTAACTAATTGTTTTTCAGTAGCGCCAATAGTGGTACAAGTAAATACCTATATCGCTGGTCACGTGGGTCTCGGACATTAACATACACCCGATATATATATATATATATATATAAAGCTGATTGCTAGAATTCTGACTCGTGTATACAACATATATATGTACATTGAATGATTATTGCCGTACCGCAGCTCGTACAGGCACAAAGCGTGACTTGGACAACAAAGGATATGAAAAGAAAGGTATTTACACAAAATTATTCAAACACCCATACTCATATACAAAAACAAATAGACATGTACACAGACACCAGCGCCGTGTCAATATTGATAGGTATGAACGTTAGTATACTAAAACGTCGGAACGGAAAAATTAAATAGCTTACAATCACTTCATTATACGTAAAGATATTGCTTTAAAAGAAAAGTATAAAGAAGAAAAGATAACTCAACAAACACATCAATGATGACGAGATCGACGCGATCATGGACATCACAGACGAAGGCGTATAATAAACACCAACACCAACAACGATTAAGAAAAACAGGAGAGAACTCTGTCCATCATTGTCAGGGATAAAACACAGCGGAGCAATATTTCGAAAGAAATGGACACAAGAACGATAAAATACGTTAAATCTCGTCTCACAGAAGAGGACCAAATCGGTCGATATGGACACGTTCAAGGATATAACAAAAATGTTAGATAACAAACAGGTACAACATCACACCTTTATACTCAAAGAAGAAATACTAGAATACATCACCGACTGAGAAGGCATTCGAAGTCTCATAACAAGAAGGTCGTTGACAATGTCAGTCATCATCCTATAAGAAAAATTCCCTACCCAATGATAATAAACAGGGAATATCATTCTGATGTCGGAAACACTAAATAACTACAAAACTACAAAGTCTATAGAAACGCATTGAACTTCCAAAGCCAGATACGAGTACCATGGAGCTGAAGAGCAATGGAATCATCGTAGACATGACAAGGATAGACAGCTTCGGTTTCTCTGCCTATCCAAAACCGACAACTGATTTCGAAGAAAGTGAATTCGACATCATGAAAAATGATAATCAAACTATTATTGCCGACGATCTCAATTTAAAACACACTATATGAACTACAGAAAACAGAACAGACTGGTAAAGACCTGCTGAGATACTACAAGAACAGAAAATAAATTTAACAACACCAAATCAGACGACATATTTTCAAAGGGGTCACGAGAGAAAACCCAACGATTGAAACAGAACACGTGCTTAGGTACAACCACAACTCGAAAATTCTTCGATGAAACAACCAGAGTGAAAAGAACACCTTTAACATAACATACACAGATTGGAAAGCGTACAGAAACGCAAACTAGAAGACGCCATCACATTAATACAACAGACCATCTAAACAGCCGCAGAAGGTAACACTTTAATAAAACTCATACACAAAACAGGCAAACTACTACATGACATAAAACAACTTAAAAGATGCAGAAACCAAACACGCAGAAAAAACTATTATACTATTGTATTTTCTAATGTGTTTATCCCACCCGCAAAATAACAAAGAGCTTAACACGCTACAAAAACAAGTAAAAGATATTATTACTGAACAGACAATCCTACAAAGACAAGACAATTTACACAGAATAGACGAACACGGACAAATAAATGATGTTTGAAATATTTGCAGGTCGTTTATGACAGAAAATATAAGTACAGGGTGTCTATAAAAGAACTCCGGGGTTTAAAAAATTAATATTTTTTAAACTATAAAAGATAGCAAAATTTGATCAATTCCTTTGAAACAAGCAGCTCAAAGAGTTTTACTCATACCAATTGGGAATGTTTCTCTCAACAGTTGGCAGCGCTGCGGAGCGTTGACCTTGAAATGACGTAGCGGCTGCGGCAGGCAGTCAGTGTCGTCTGGACTGCCGCGCTATGGCGACGCCTCAACAAAAGGCTCAATGTGTTATTTGGCTCATAAAAACTGATTCTGTTGTTACTGTACAAAGAAACTTTCGACGTAGCTATGGTGTTGACCCGCCTACAGACAAAACAATTCGTCAGTGGTTATGTGCGTTCAAGGAAACAGGAAGTGTTTTGAAGCAAAAGTCGCCGGGTAGGCCGCGTGTGTCTCAAGAGAATGTGGACAGAATCCGAGCTTCATGCACTCGAAGCCCTAAGAAATCGTTAACAAGACGCAGTCTGGACTTGGGGTTACCAAGATCAACAGTCCATAAGGTAATTCGTAAAAGACTTCGTTTAACTGCCTACAAGATACAACTTTTACACCATATCAAACCGACAAGGTTAAGAGATTCGAATTTTCTGTTTCCATGCTGGATAAAATTGATGAAGATAATGATTTTTTAAAAAGTGTGGTTTTTAGTGATGAAGCTACTTTTCATGTGAACGGAACTGTAAACAGGCATAATTGCAGAATTTGGGGTTCAGAACCGCCCCATGAGTTTATTGAGTACGAACGTGACACGCCCAAAGTGAATGTTTGGTGTGCTCTTATGCGTGACAGAGTCATAGGTCCCTTCATTTTTGTCGAAAGGAATATCAATGGTGATGTCTATTGTGACATGTTAGAGGAGTATGTTTATCCTCAGTTGGATGACATTGAGGCGGAGAAAGGTTTAGTTTACTTCCAAAAAGATGGGGCGCCGCCACACTTCAGTTTGCGTGTGCGTGAGTCACTGGACGCTCGTTTCGGCAACAGGTGGATTGGAAGGGAAGGACCTATTCCATGGCCACCAAGGAGCCCTGATATGACTCCGTTGGACTTTTTCTTCTGGGGGCATATCAAGAATCTTGTGTATGCGGAGAAAATTCGAAATGTTCGCCATCTCAGGGAACGAATAGAGAATTGCGTGGCGTCCGTTCCCCCAGACATGCTCGCCAGGACATGGGAAGAGGTAGAATACCGTTTCGACGTGTGCCGTGCCACTCACGGAGCTCACATTGAACTTCACTAAGTTGTTAAAAAATCTTGAAAATGTAAGCTTTCTAATCATGTATAAAACATGTATGTACGTTTTTTACTTTATTAAAATATTTTGTCTTAAAACCCCGGAGTTCTTTTATAGACACCCTGTATATGTATATACAGTATTGTGCAAATTAATGGAATCAAACACAATATAACTAAGAAAACCGTTTATTTGTCATATAATCACGATGAGATGGTATAAAATTATAAAGTACTAGTAATTTAATAAGAGATATGCCCTCCTTTGGCTGCGATGACAGCCTGAACTCTTTTCGGCATGGAATCTATTAATTTTTCAGTTTTCCTTTATTTTTATGTCTCGAAACCACACCTGAATTACTGCTTCTATCAATTTTGTTTTCGTTGTACAGCCCATTTTATGTAACCTAGATTTACAAATGGCCCACAGACTTTCAATTGGGTTTAAGTTTGGAGAATTTTTAGGCCAGTCGAGGAGAGTTATTCCTTTTTTCTTGAAATATTTGACCATAACCTTCGATTTGTGGCATGGAGCTGAGTCCTGTTTTAAAATTGCACCTCCGTTTGGCTCACATTTCTTTAGATCTTTTCCCAAATAGTTATCCAGTAGCTCTTTATATTTCTGGCTGTTCATCATGCCTTCTATAGGCACCAGCGATCCAGTCCCCATGCGCGAAAAACATCCCCAAAACATCTTCTTTACAGGATGTTTAACAGTCTGATCGATATGAGCTGCAGTGAGTTTTCCACCTCCACTTTTTCTCACGAATTTTGATCGCTGCCCCTGCACCAAAAAATGGGACTCGTCTGAGAACAACACCTTTCTCCAGTCTTCCTCATTCCATTCGGCATACTTCTTGGCCCAAATAAGCCTCTGCTCCATCATTCGTTGAGTGAGGAATTGCTTCTTCTGTGGTCGAATGGCTTTTCTTCCAGACTCTAAAAGTCTCCTATGAACTGTCGAGTCATGCACTTTCACTCCAGCGTCGGCTAAGTCTTTTTGTAGTTCAAAACTAGTTTTTCTTGGGTTCAGCTGGCTATTTCTGATCAAAAAAGTGACATTCCTCTTTCTCCCACATTTTCCCGCTCATTTCACTTCAACTATTCCGGTATTTTTTTTTTGCTTTAGGATCTTGCTTACTGCTCCTTGACTAACATCACATTCCTGAGCAATATCTAATAATTGGATTGCATCTACCGCTCTACCGATCTACCGATTTAAACGATAATTCTACCGAAAATCCAAGTTTTCTGTAAATCCAAGTTTTCTATCAAATCCAATTTTTGTTCATATGTCCATACTATATTTATATCTTACTTTTTTAATATAAGAAATTTCTTGTTGATCACTAATTATAATAGTTATGAAACGATGCCAAACACCGAAATTACAATTAGTCACGTATGTTTCTATTAAAAATTGTTGGCGTCAGGATATAAAAGAGTAATAATAAATTGCTGGCCCACAAAAGCAAATCTAAGAAAATATTTGTCTATGTTATTTTACGTTTAGTAATATGTTACGTCGCACATTCATTATAGAAGTGGATATTTTATGTAGGTACCATTTCATTCGATATTAATTAGTATAAGCCTATCGAGCTTAAAATATTATTATACATGACGAGCCAAACATTTAAATTGTATACACAGTTACTGTCTAATTTACAAGTGATGGCGAGGCAAACCCTATGCGCAGTAGACAAGCATCTCCCACAAAACTCCCTCCACCTGTTGAAAACAGTTCAGTTTACACTATCAGTGGCGGAACTTCAATCAGTGTATGCTGTCAGTGTCAATTTGCAACATACTTTTATTTTGTTTCGCATAATGAGTGAATCATTTTCTAGTAAAAAAAAACCGTAATAAGAAGTCAAACCCGCGAAATTGTATATACAGTATTTAATTATTTTAATAGTACCAAAACTGCCCAAGATATGCTGATCGACATAAAAAATAAAACATCTGCTGCTACAGGTATATATATAGTATTCCTTAAATATAAAATAATTGCTAGTAATACTGGTATTAATATCGCCATGTAAATAGCAAAATTTTATAAAACTAATTTTAATTTTAATCAGGTGTATCTGTTAGAACAATCGAACGAATTCTAAAAGAAGCCGAAACAGCTATAAAAAATGGCCAGCAAGTAAAGTTTTCTACTCCAAGAAAAAGACGGCCACGAAAAGCTTCTGTTACTAACATTCCTGAATATAAAGCACGTGATATACGCAACATTCACATTCACAAATTTCACAATACAGAGGGATGTCGTGTTACTTTAAAAAAACTTCATCAAAAAGTAAAGCAAAATTTAGAGTTTACCAGATCAGTTTATTCATTACGCACAATTGTAAAGAAAATAGGTTTTAAATGGCAAAAAACACAAAATAATAGAAGTATATTAATAGAGAGAATGGAGATAAGAGCGCAAAGAATAGATTATTTGCAGAAAATTAAATATTTTCGAAGCCAAAACAGGCGAAAGTTATATCCACAGCGGACATATGTCATCAAAAAATTTGGAGCGACAATTCCAAGAAGGGATTATTTGCCACAATATCCAAAGGCCAACGCCTTATTATTGCTCATGCAGGTGAAGACATGGGATTTATTCCAAATGCATTGCTAATATTTAAATCAGCTACAAAAACTGGGGATTATTATTCTGACATGAATTCAGAGAATTATGGTAAATGATTACAAGAAAAATTAATTCCTAATTTACCTGCTAATGGTGTAATTATAATTGATAATGCACCTTTACATAATATTCGAATTCGAAAAAAAGCGAAATGATTGAAAGGTTGATGAGTAAAAATATAGTGTGTCAGCCAACTATGCTAAAACCTCAACTGTATGAACTAATAAAATATGACAAAGAAAAATACATAACGTATAAGTTTGACTACATATTGCAGGAAAAAGGCCACACTCTTTTGCGACAACCACCTTACCACCCAGATTTAAATGCTATAGAACTTATATGGGCTACAGTAAAAAATAGTGCATCTCAAAAAAATATAACTTTTAAACTAGATGATGTTAAGAAATTGGCAGAAAATGAACTTAATTCAATAACATCGGAACACTGGCAAATGCGATGCCAACATGTTAGAAAAGTTAAAGAAATGTATTTAGAAAGAGAAATAGCTATAGATGATTTACTGGATGGGAACTCTATTATTACAAATACAGAAAACTCCAGCTCTAGTGAAGATGATTATGCATGCTCGACTGACGACAGTTATTAACTAAAATGTGTATATTTATATTTGTATTTACTTCTATACTTAAAGATGTTATAGATAGATACTAATTAAATTACATGTTAAAGAAATACTAAAAAGTCTTTTAACTCAAATCACTTTTTTATATTTCAAAATATAATACTTATTTCAATAATTAAATTATATTTAGGATAATTTTTAAAAACCTTTTCACGCCCCTGCCTGCATTATCTACATAAGTAACTTACCCGAATCGCAACCCAGAGTGGGAATGTTTAGCCTGCGCACCCGTTCGCCAGCACAAATTAATTCCACAGTATATAGTTGTGTTGTAGTTACGTGCGTTTTTTTAAGGTAAATTTTATAAATATCAATATCTATTCCTATATTACTCTATTTAATTATAGTAGCCTAGGATACATGCATTATTTGTTAATTTTGTGTAATTTTGTAAATAAATATGTTTGATATATTATTATATATTAATTTGTTATATTATAAATAAAAATTTAAATCTACCGAATTTTTGCGAAATCTACCGAAAAATTGCGAGCTAATCTGCCGATATTGGCCACAGCGACCTGGCAGCATTGAGTGAGAGTGTAAAGTGCTTGCGATGGCATCGTCGTCACGAAATAAGATAAGGGCAGTTTTGCGTTATAATTTCGTGCGTGGTTTAAACATAGACCAGTGCTTCGAAGAAATGACTCTTGCACTAGGTGATGTTTGTCTACATCGCACAACGATATTCAGGTGGTATAGAGAATTCCAAAGTGGAAATTTAACTGTAACTGTGGAGGATGTTGAGAGGCCAGGAAGGCTACGAACGTCAGTTACGGAGGAAATCATTACTACTGTGAGGAAAATGCTTGGCGAGGACAGGCGAGTGACCTACCAACAGATAGAGGGTACTTCAGGCCTAAATGCACCAGCAATTCGTTCGATTCTGCATGATCATTTGCACGTGAAGAAACTGTGTTCGCTCTGGGTGCCGTATCGACTGACTGAAGAGCAGATGACATGACGTGTGACTTGGTGCCGCAAGATGCTAAAAAGTTTGATAAGGGACAATCTCGGTATGTGAACAACATCGTGACAGGTGACGAGACTTGGCTGTACTATTACGATGTGCCGACCAAAGGTCTAAACAAAGTTTGGGTCTTTGATGATGAGGACACACTCGTAGTTGTCAGAAAATCCCGATCTGTAAAGAAGAAAGTGATAGCTGTATTTTTTAAACCTGGTTCCTCCATCACGAAAATGCTCCTGCTCACCGCGCCAAAGCCTGCACGACCACGACGGGATTGAAACTTCTCGAGCACCCTCCCTACAGTCCAGATCTTGCTTCCTGCGACTTTTTATTGTTCCCGCATGTGAAAATGAAGCTAAAAGGGACGCGGTTTTCCAGTGATGAGAACCTTCTGCGGGCTTGGGACAACGAGTATGCCTTACTCCCTACTACTAGTTTTAGTGACAGTTAATAAAAATTTAAAGTACAACAAAGAATGATTTTTACAATATCATAGATTGTTACAGCGGACTAGCTTACTAGCTAAATGTCACAATTTTAATATTTAATATTTAGTTCAGTTTAGTTCTTGTTTTTATTCAATCTAACGTTTTAATAACGCGTACTACTATTACAGCAACGGATATGCTTTTTTCATTACTTTATTTTCGTGTCTACTCCTGCTTTCGTATATATTTTGATAATAAATTCAATTAGGAATTCGTTGATTTCCCGAAATCTAACATACTTCGCTCACTTTTTAAAAACTTCTCATTATTTTCCATATTGCTTAAACGTTTTTTTCTTTTTGTTAATTCACACAGTTAAATTTTAAATATCTTTTAATTATACGAGTACGTTATTACATTTCTATTTTCTTGTATCAAACTTTAGCATTATCATTCATATAGAAATATGTACTATTATATTTTGAACTTATTTACTTACAGGATTTATTTATGTAATAAAAGGTGAATACTAATATATACCGAGAGGTATTAAAAGTAAGTAAGTGGTTAAGATTAATTGTCCGATAAATGCATATGTACTTTCTTCTTAAACCAGTTTCTATTAATGCAATTTTTACAATTCTTATCATATTCTTTTACTCCCTTATTTATTTACAATTTTAAATAACATACAATTTTGATAAGTATATTTTTTTCTTTTAGATTACCATATTCATGAATTTGCATCGAAAAACGTCCAACATTTTAGACGAAGTTTCTCATTGGGGTGAAGCTCGAAAAATTTTTGATTCCGATACATTTAAATTAGAAGAAGACAACGATGGATTGTACTCAGAAGTAGAAGAATCACAAGCAATAAATGGCCTACGTCTTTCTACAGATCCTTTGGAAAATACCGAGGCTCTCATAACTCATTACAAGGCTAAGTCGTTTACACCAAAATTACAGTGGACTAAAATTCCTAGACCAGCTGGTGTTGCTGTAGCCCCCTGGTCAAATAATATTTATATCGCAGCTACAGATACGAAAATGGTTTTAATAATAAATCCACAAAAAGCTAAAGTCGTTGGTAAAATAACAACACCGGAAATGTTATGTCCGCATGGCATAACATTTAGCAAAAGTCGAAAAGAAATTTACATTACTGATAAGTGGAAGCATTGTATACATGTTTTTTCTAGTTTTGGTGACTATCTTAGGAGCTTGTGTTCTAAAGGAAGTGGCGCAGGAAGAATTCGAAGCCCAGAAGGCATATCTATGACTCCTGACGATGAAATTGTCGTTTGTGACACTGGCAATGATAGAATATTAATTTTAGATCCAAATACTGGCAAACAAATAACTTCCATAGGTTGGTTAGGCTTACGCACTCTTTTAAATATGCCTACAAGTGTAGCTGTAACTGAAAATAGGAAAATTGTGGTGGCAGATTCAGGAAATCATCGAATCAAAGTTTTCAATATGACTGGAGCACTATTATTAGAAATTGGATCACTTGGGCGTAACAAAGGTCAATTTAGATCTGCCGAAGTAGTAGCAGTGGATCCACTAGGGTTCATATTAGTAGGTGATGCAGGTAATTCAAGAGTACAGATATTTGACCCAAGCGGATCCCTAATAAGAGTCTTTGGTGGGGCAGGACATGGTGCTGGTAAATTCAAATGGGTGTCTGGTATAGCAGTTACTCCACAATTAGATATAATTACAACAGATTACAAAAGTAGAAATTTACAAATATTTTGATTTATAAACATAATTTATGATATATATATATATATATATATATATATATATATATATATGCGTGCGTGCGTGCGTGGCATTATAGTAATATTTCCGTAACAATTGAAAAAAGCTACATCGTTTCGAATATTTTTCATTTCCGGTTTAACAAGAAATATGCACAACTTTTTTGTCTAAAATGAGTCAATATACTTTTTACTTTTACTGAAAAGAAATTTTTCAGAATATCAGCAATGTGCTACATGTGTTGGATTCAGAGCAAGAAAGGCGAATCAAAATCATTTTTATGAATCACATTCAAGTATGTGGCGTCATAGTGACAAGAACATTAATAATCTGCTTAAATTAATTTGTAAAAGTTATTTATAATGACTCTGGACATTTTGGCTGCACTTTGTAATGTTCTTTAGATTTCCAATTCATTTATAACGAAAATTGTTAATATTATTGAGTATTAAAAACCGGTTCTCCGTCATGTTGAAAAACTATTCTTCTGCGAAAGTAATATAAAATATCCCCTAGAAGCAAATTTTATTTATTTTGCTAAAAAAATAGTAATTTTCTGCACTTGAGTTTTCGTCAAAATAATATAGTTCTATTAAATGAGGTTCAAGTAATATGCGAACATCATAAGGATTATAATCACACCAAAAATGACAATTATGTTTGTGCGGTCAATATTTAAAGAGTGCTTCGTCCGCCCTTAGAATTTTTAAAAAGCTGCATCATTTTCATGTGACACGTGAAGTTAGAAGTAAATGTTAGACGTCGTTCTTCCATCTTCCAACTTCAAATTTTGAACTACACTTGTTCTGTTGTTATGAGATTTATTTCTTGTAAATATATGTTGATGAAGATGAAAAGTCCGTATTAGCTGCAATAGCAATGGAGATATGTGCTTGCGCTTCAATGTTTGCAAGAACATTAAAGTATTTTCATTACAATCACATGCGTGTGCCGCTACACACCCCTATTTTCGAATATAGTCCTCTTTCAGGGCATGTAAAGGTACCGTAACGAGGGTGATGGCGTTCAAAATAACGTTTACCATACAAGTTGTGATAGCTCGTAAATTAGGTACCGCCATATATTGATATCTATCAAACTTTTTACTAAAATTTAAAATTAAATAAGTTACAACGATAGTTCGTTTGACAAAATTGAAATGTTAAGTTTATTTCATGACATACTCTTTGCACTATAATATTATATATATAATACACAGTAAGGTTTAGTAATGATTTTCACAAAAATCTTCTTATTAGTAGAATTTTATAATTTAATTTAAAAAAAATGTATTAATGTTCTATATTTTATTTACTACTAGGATGTAATTCGTTAAAATATTTTTTATACGCTTTTCTTGCTAATAAAACCTACTCGTTGTCGATTTTCTAAAAAAAATTTTTGAATAGAAATTTAAAAAATATGTTGCATCATTTGAAGAAAAAAAGTTTAACAAGAAGTGTACACTTCAGGATAAACAGAGAACGAAAATACATTTTTGATGTCGACGTTTACTCAAGAAATATTATTAAAGAAATGTGAAAAAACCATGAAGCTATTCTAAATTGTTACGGATATATTGGCTGTTATACGTTACAAGAATGAACTGTATGTATATATACCTATTTTTAATTGTAGAATTGGGACTTAGTTTGTAATTGTGAACTTCGTTGTTTTGTTACGTATACAATTTTCCAATTGCAATTACGAATTTAATTATAATTATTAAATGTAATAAAAAAGATCAATGCAATGAAATTTTAAATTTTTTAATTAAGAATCAACGGTTAAGAAATAATTATAGTTCTTTTTATGTAATTGTAAACAACTTTTGATGTGATTCTGCTTCTGGGTTTCCGGGCTGGATAGTTCTTTTGAACTACTGCACTGAAACAGTTTCAGTTTCAGTGCAGTATGTAATTGTAAACAACTTTTGATGATGTTTCTAAAAATTTATTTGAAATCTAAGTACCTCAAAATTCAGTAAAGTAATAAGTTAATAATACCTTGTAATACATTATCTAATAGAAGAATCTATAAAAACATGAAATGGGTTTCTATTAATGATGTTCAAATCTAAAAACGAACAAAATTCTTATCATCTATCATATAAAAATAACAGAAGAGTGGAACTTTATTTTCAACATGACTGTGTTTGTAATTAAATACATTTATCAGCTTACCACTATTTAAGAGCAATACACAAAAATTTAATTAGATCCTCAACAAAAAAAGTGTCAATTTTCAGTGATTACAATTATATTGATTTCTTATTCAATATATTTTGAAAACAGTAGTCAATCAACTGAAAGTTAAACCGTCACTAAGACGAGAATTAAAACTATGTAAAACAATTAAAATTATTGCAGTTCGCAAGTTATATGTATATACAAATAATTCGATAATATGTTAGTATATATCTATCTATAACAATAATTATGTATATATGTATGTATAAGTTTAAATCTTATAAAATTACTGTTTATTGTATCTCAATTACATTATATATAATTACCTAAAAAAATATAGTATTTTTTAGTTACAAACTACATATTTTTAAAAGCATTCTTTTTAAGAATAAATAAAATATAGATGGCGCACTGAATTTGTCTGGGTATGTGGGCATTTAAAAAGTGTGAAGTATGACATTTATAAAAATGGCTTCGTACACGGTATAACAACGCGTTCAAATTGTTGAATTATTTTATGAAAATCAGCGTTCCGTGAAAAGAGTTTTTAGAAAATTACGTGAATTTTATGGTTTACATAATCGTCCATCTGAAAGTACCATTGGTTGAATTATTAAAAAATTTCAAGAGACCGGTTCCGTGGAAGATCAAAAAAATGAAAAATACAGTCGTAGTGGTCGTTCACAAGAAAATATTGGTTTAGTTCGTGAAAGTGTTGCTGAAGATCCTGAAATGTCTATTAGACGACGTTCACAACAACTTGGACTTAGTGACTCAACAACTGGCGTATCTTACACAAGGATTTAGCTCTGAAGGCATATAAGGTTCAAATAACTCAGGAACTGAAGCCATTAGATAATTTAAAACGTCGTTCATTTGTCAGTTTCATCGATAAACAACCACCTGATTTTTTCAAAAAATATATATATATATATAAAATGTTTTCCGATGAGGCACACTTTGAACTTGGTGGCTGTGTTAATAAACAAGATTGCCGTATTTGGAGTGAGGAAAATCCACGAATTGTTCATGAGAAAGCTATGCATCCTAAACGAGTTACTGTTTGGTGTGCATTATGGTCAGGTCGTGTAATTGAACCTTACTTTTTTGAAAATGCTGCTGGCGAAGCTGTAATTGTCAATGGTGATCGATATCGTCGGATGATAACCGAATTTTTGTGGCCCGAATTAATGAATATTGATCTAGAGGATATGTGGTTTCAACAGCATAGCTCTACACCTCATTTTACACACGAATCAATTGATTTATTGAGAGAAAAATTTCCTGGACGTGTAATCTCAAGAAACGGTGATTGTAATTGGCCACCAAGATCATGTGATTTGACACCGTTAGACTATTTTCTTTAGGGTTATGTAAAAAGTCAGGTTTATAAAAACAATCCACAATCAATTCCTGCTTTGAAAGATGAAATTATTCGTGTCATTGGTGAGATAGAGCCTCAATTATGTCAAAATGTCATTGAAAATTTTAACAAAAGCGTGGACGTCTGTAGAGTTGCAAGAGGAGGCCACTTGGCAGATACTATTTTTCGCATATAAATGTCATAACTGATACTTCAATTACCGATAAAGTTTTTGAAAGTGAATGCAAATTATGCGTTTTATTTATTCTTAAAAAAACGCGATATTTGAAAGAGCCTTTATATTTCGCATTTTCTGTAATCTTGATATTTTGTAATTTCGTAGTGTTACAAATATGAAGCATATTGTAAGTCAGTGATCTACGATAACATTAAATGGGGGGCACGACCATAGCGAAGAAATAAGAAAATTGAAAATTATTTTAATTTACTGAAAGAAAGGCATTAAAGTACATCCTGAGATAAATTACAAACTAGTTTAATAATTACCCCTTGTGCCTGTCTTGCAGAGCAAACTTTTTCCGAAAGAAGATTTCATATTTGAAATTGACAATGAGTTCTTCTCCTATATTTAGCTGAGACTTATATTTTGTTTTAAAAGTAGTCACCAAAGAAAATCTAGTTTCACAATGTAGAATGTTGAAAGTGGTCATGGTATACGAAATGCTTTTGTTTTCAGTACAGAAAATTCAAGCATGATGATTTTTGCTTCAGCAGTTGTGAGAACTTTGGAAATATTTTGAAATAGGTCTCTAATCCACTCTTATCTTGCTATGAAATTGTCAGCAAAAAATACTTCTTAATATTCTATGCCAGTATGGCCAAATGATTTTCAATGATTGCAAAAACAACTTTAATATGTGGCTTTTCGGCGTTGTAAGTTTCAAAAAATTCATTCACATTTGTAAACATTTCGGGATCTTCTTGTCTTATATTTCTGCTCCACGATTCCAATTTTTACAAAAAGTGGGTATGTGTTCAAGATTCAAGGTATTTAAAATCTCGAATATGTCGACTAAATAACTTCATCACAAATAAATTTTCTCGAAACTTTTAGATAAAAGCGATTCATAATCACGTTGTAACACTTTCTCACGTAAAAACCATCTCGTCTCACTCTAAAAATAGTAACGCTGAATGTACTGCATCTAGGTCTTTACGAAGTGCAGCAAAGATTCTTGATTTAACAGGTCTCATTGTGATATAATTTACTACAGCCAGAGATTCTCTGTGAATCGTACAATGTGACCAGACATATTGTGGGGATTTTTTTTCTTAAGTGCTTGCAAACTTTGGAGTCTTCCGAATATCGTACGAACACCATCAGTGCATGTCCCAACGCAATGTTTCCATTCTATGTTCGTCTCGTTACAAAATCATTTAATATATTAAACAATGCAAGTGATGTTATCCTAAGTTGTGTTAGCTTGCAGGAAAGTATTTATTCTACTAGTGACATGCCATCTCAAAATCGAACATAGGCAGTTAAATGACCATCTTTATTGTTATCTGTTGCCTCATCAAGCCATATTGAAAACAATTAATTTGTTACGCAACTTAACGCAAAGCTGATGCTCTGCATCTTAGCTATATCACTAATTCGACTGGCAATAGTAACATTTGATAGGGTATGGACTGCAATTATTTGACAAAATTATCTTCAAACATAGTTTCTACAATCTTAATCGCAGCTTGGAGAATTGATTCTTCATCATTGGTGTGACGCCTTTTACATTCGACTGTTTTGTATAAAACTTTAACGTCCCGTCCTGCGCTTAGTAGAACAATAAATAAATGTACGTATTCTTACGTTAAACAATCCTTTCGCTTAACCTTCAGAGTGCTAAAACAAGCTCAAGAAATATGCTAATAACACTAGGGGGGCGCCACAGTATTGTTACCCTGAAAGCGCTAAGTCAATACTGAAGCAAAAGGTGGATCAATAAAATACGTTCGATATGTAGTTAACTAACAAAAAAAATGAGTTCCTTTTATAGTCAAAAGAAAGTTAAGCTCTATTGCAAATTTATTGTTTATGTTAGTATTTTTGAAATACACGATATTAAAAAAGTTATAGCTACATAGGTATATTAAAAAAGAAACGTCTACGATACAGGTTGGAATTCTAATTACTTATTCCCACATATACGTAGTGTACTTCCCAACAACAAAAGTAAATAAACAAAACAATAACAGTAAATCATATGAGAAAGATAGTGTTCAGTTTACTGCTAAAATAATAATTACATTAAATAATAAACTTTATGATTAGCTGACGGTTTACTATTTAATTGTCGGCTGTTAAAAATAAACAACTATGTCTAATTGTTCAACGAGTCCTTAATTAAGTTAGAGTTAACGAAAAGAAAATATAAATATGATCTATTTCCTAAAGATATTTAATTTATTAAATTGAAGCTAACAAATTTATGCAGGTAATATCTTTATCTGAACCAATTACTAGCAGATAAACTAGTATTATCGACTAAATTGGAGGGTATGGTATATCAACAAGCCCTTTAATTAATTTACGGCTATGGGTAATTATCGATGCTGTCTAACGAGTCGATAACTAGTTAATGCAATTAATTCTACGAAATGTATGAATAAATATTTGTATAAATACCATCAGTTAACTTGCTCGGCTTTTAATTTAAACTAGGGCTTAAATATCAAAAATCGTGATCTAAACGTTCTTAAGTAATTAGACTGAATAAACTAAACAGTTAAATCCACAGTCTTATGAATCAAATATAGTAAACAATAATTACGAGCTTTAATCCCTGGCTTTGTTTCAATTTCTCGGTGTCGTGAGTATTATTATTATTATTATTATTATTGGCCTTGGCTGCGAGCCATTAGCCACATACTGACTCTTCACCCTAACCACCCGAATGGACGTCAGGGCAGACAAGACACTCACTTCACACCCGGGGCCGATCGGGTGACTGTAAAAGACAACACAGGGGGGCCACCGGAAAAGGGGATTGTCCACATAGGTTCACAAACAAAGGAGAACGACTATATTTGTAAAGATATGTTACACATATGTTTATATATCCTGATGTTAATTTCTCCTTTCTCTTGTCCTATCAGATAGTTTATGTTTACTGGGAGTTATAGTTTCATGGCAATAAGGTCGCGTATAAGTTCTCCAACTTGTTGCTTATATTTGTCGCAACCTAACATTAGGTGGTTGATGTCTCCACGTTCTTTATTACAGGCCTTGCAGATGTCATTATCAGAGATATTGATTTTGTACAAATGAGCAGGGAATCTTCCGTGATTAAAGGTGATTCTTAGGATTTGGGATAGCAGATTCTTTTTTATATTTAAATGGCTATGCCATCGACTGTTCTTAATCTGCGGGAACAACGAGTAGTAGTTAGTATGATTGTATACATAGGTCTTGGTGTATTGCGCTTGCCAGTTTTGGCGCGCCTCGTCTTTTAATTGTTTTAGGAGATCAGTATATGGAATTAGTATATTATCTCCTGGTTCCTCGCAACATGCGGTTTTTGCAATAGAGTCTGCTACCTCATTACCAGAAATTTGGGAGTGCCCTTTGATCCATACATATGTTACCGATTTCCCGCGTTCTTTCAGGCTAAAATCTAATAAATGGATTTCGCCTATTAGGGGGGATGATTTACGCCCAAAATTTTGCAGGCTCATGAGAACGCTTTTAGAATCAGAGAATACACAGAAGTCCCTGCTATCTGTTTGTATTATGTATTCGAGAGATTTTTTTATGGCGACGGCCTCCGCAGAGAAAATGCTAGCTTCTTTGGGAAGCGTATACTCCTCTCTATATTGGTTGAGTGGTATAAAAAAGGCACAACCAGTGCCCACCTCATTTTTTGCCCCATCTGTGAAAATGAGAATAGCTTTGTCATGTTGGCCTACAATATCGTTATATATTACTTTATTTAGGTGGGTGTTTTCAGAGAATTTGGGGAAAAGAATTATGGGTTTGTGCCGTAGACATTTGAATGGTAAAGAATATATCAGAGGACCATTCGTTTTAACAATTATTTTATCATAAATAGCTGAGTCCGCAAAAGCAGTCGCCAGTAAAGGGGATGTTTTGTTTTGCCAGTACGTGCCTATGAGGTTGTGTATATTTAACTTGGCGCTCTTGGCAGTGATACTTGTCTCGATCGTCCTGTTTTTCAAAATGAATTTGTCACTTAGGTATTTCCGCCTGATAGACAGAGGTGGTTCTCCTATTTCCACGTACATGGCTTCTACTGGGGTTGAGTTCATGACTCCCAGACACAATCGTATTGAGCTATTGTTAATAACATCTATTTGCTTCAGGAGGGATTTGCATGCGGTACCGTACAGCACACACCCGTAATCCAACACTGATCTTATCATTGCTCTATAAATGAGGACTGATGTATGTAAATCGGCCCCAAATGAAACTTTATTAACCATTCGTAGTAGGTTGTTTGCTTTTCGGCATTTCTCAACTGTTTTTAGGATATGTATTCGCCATTTCAGCTTGGCATCCAACCACATCCCCAAGTACTTAGTGGCGTTGTTTACTGGAAATTCCATGTTGCCCAAATTGACTTTATTACAATTCGTTAGACGATGTCTAGTGAAGACCTGTACATTACATTTGGGATAGGCAATTTCGAATTCCTTCTTACCGCACCATTCTAGGAGTTTTGCCATAGCTAGGTTTAATACCTCGGTACATTGTGTGAGAGAATTTTGTTCCGTGTAAATTACAAAGTCGTCTGCGTATTGTATAATTTCGACATCAGAGATACACAGGTCATTAGTATAGATGTTAAAAAGCAGTGGACTTAAAACTGATCCTTGGGCTAAACCTTTAGAAGTTATTCTTGGTCCTATACAATTATTATTTTGAGTTCTTAAGACAATACTGCGATTTGTGTACAGGTGGGTAATGTTGGTAGCGGTGGAGGAAGGGATATTTATACTAATTAATTTTGTTCTCAGCGATTGGAGGTTGACAGCATTATAGGCATCTTTGAGATCCACGAAAAATGCCATCAGATAATTATTCCTCGTGAAAGAGGTTTGAATGTCGGTCACTAAATGTGCCAAAGCGTGCTGAGTGCTATATCCTGGTCTGAAACCATATTGATACTTGGCCAAGTTACCTTGGTTTTCGGTCCACCATTCTAGCCGAGCTTTGATTAATCTTTCCAAAGTTTTCAATATACAAGACAGTAGTGAAATCGGCCGTAAATCCCTAACATCTTTAACATATCTGTCTCTTTTAATAATTGGGACAATAATTCCTTCCTTTAGTTCTTGTACTTCTTCGCCGTCTATACAGATTTTATTAAACATATCCAGCAACATTTTTTTGGCGTTAGTAGGTAAGTGTTTAATCATGGGGTACAATATGTTATCCAAACCAGGGGATGTATTATTGCTTGCTTTTAAAGCTATATCCAATTCGTAAAGAGTAAACGGTTCCAACAAGACGTGCGTATCGTCCTGGCAGCTGTCTATGTTGACAATGTGCTCCACAGAATCCGGTGTTAGCTTATGTAGAAGATCCGTGAGAGTATTTTCGGGTATATGTTGTTTAGGGGTGCAACGCGGCTTGATTGACTTAATTTTCTGCCAAACTTTCTTGATCGGAGTGTCTTTATTTAAACTCTCGCAAAAATTTCTCCAGCTTGTTCTGGCTTTTGCTTTGAGAAATTTTTTTGTTTCAGCAGCTATTCTCTTATATTCCACATAATTTTCCACGTTAGGATTGTTTCTATACTTTAACAGAGCTCTTTTCCGATTAGAGATTACCGTGTTGCACTCGCTATCCCGCCAACTCACCACGAGATTTTTTGTTCTCCAAGGTTTTTTCTTCTTGAAAACTTTTTCGCCAACGGCATTGATTTCATTTAGGATGTATTTATAAATTTCATTGGCCTGCATATCTATATCCACAGTTTCAATCCTGCTTTCCAACTGACAAGAATATTCTAGCCAGTCAGCATCTTTGACATTCCACTTGGATGTCGGATGTATAAGTGATGTGTCTGATGCTTCAGATCCATATTGGATAATAATGGGGTAATGGTTAGAACCTAGCGTGTCTGTTTCCACGTTCCATGTACAATTAATGGCTAAGTTTGGCGAAGCTAGTGTTAAATCTATTGCTGATTCATGTCCGGCCCGTCCAATATGTGTCGCACTGCCGTTGTTCAGCAGACCTAAATGAAGATCGTCTAGCACATTGATGAAATTAGCACTCAAATTATCATTATGGTTACATCCCCAACTCGTGTTGTGAATATTAAAGTCCCCTGCTATAAAGCAACTGCGTAAGTTACATTGCCGGAAAAGCGATTCCCAGTCTTTACTAGAAACCTGTATCTTAGGGGGTTTATATACAGCAACAATGTCCAAAGGTGTAGATATAATAATCTGAACACCACAAGCCATTATACCAGGATTATAATTTTCACTTAACTTAATTTCGGAGACGTTCAGATTGTTAGTGACAAGAATTGCTATTCCGCCATAACCGTCACGCCTATCTTTACGTATGCAATTAAAACCATGCATTTGAAAGTGTTGTTTTGGTTTGAGCCATGTTTCGGACAAGATAATTACATCCACTTTGTTTTGAGTGAGGTAATTTAATAAACTGAGTTTATTTGCATTGATTGATCTACAATTCCATTGCAATATTTTGAGTTGTTTAATCATTGGTAAATTGAATATGGGTATTATGTAATTGTTCAACTGTTACTGTGGTTACCTCAGCTTAGTATAATACCGATTAACAGTGTAACCGACTAAAACAAAATACTATGTTGCCTGGGAACTTCTTTCTATAAATGTATTCGGATCTACATTAATAATATTTTCCAACTTTTCTTTTACTGTTTCTTTATCGAAAATAAAATTACTGTTACTGAAAATAGATTCTATAAACTTTGTGATATTTTCTATAACGTCAGTACTTCTACTAAAGGGTGATTCCCTATTTACAGCCCTATTAAAGAAACTTGGCGCCTGTGAGTCACCACTGTTAGCGGCAAACAAAGGTCGAGTCCCAATACTTGTAGGAGACATTATTTTACGTTTTTTATTATTATACCAATTCTGCGCTTTTGGTTTAGTTGTAAACTTAAAACTATCCTTGCTATTTAGAGGAGGAAATTCTTCTTGATTGTCTAAATTCAGCAGAGGCGAGAAAAAATTACTGCTTGTTTTTTTAGCAAAAGAGTTAGGGTTGTTTAAAGTTTGTCTGGCCTCAATATAAGTCAGTCTGTTATCAGCCATTATTTTTTTTATTCTTTTTTCTTTGATTACATGTCACATTTTTTGGACAATCCGTCATGGGCCGCCGATTTACAATGGTAGCAGATGGTTTTTGTACTACATGTACCCTCATGTGCGTCCCCGCAATTTTTGCAGCGTTGTTCTTTAGCTTTGCATATTTTTGCAATGTGCCCAAACCTTAGACATTTGAAGCACTGCAACACGTTGCTAACATATACGTCTACTACTCTGCGACAGCTATTAATAAAAACATAGGGTGGCAATTTGTTACCATGGAAGGAGACTATGATGGTTTGTCTGGGTATCGTCTCTATAGATTTATCCTCTTTGATAATTTTTCTATGTATTCTTTTTACTTCTTTAATATTTCCTTCACATTCAATTGTTTTCAGTAATTCTTTCTCTGAGATAGAGGAATCGACAAATTTGATCACTCCCCTACACTCTGTTAGATGTTTAGGTACATAACAATGAAGGTTTTTTGCTTTTAAGAGCGGATTATTAACTAAATTTACTACATCTTTTAGGTTTTTCATCTCGACCTTAATTTTGTTGTACCCTATTTTACTGATTTCCTTAATACACGATTTCAAGCCGAGTTCCTCGTGCAACACGCGGCCTAACGCCATTTCGTGCAAACGTCCGATATTTTTGGAACGGTGCTGTATAAAAACGTAATATGGACCATGGTACAAATGAGTAAATTTAAGATTAAAGTTGTTGTCAATTAAATAATCATTATTACTATTATTCGAGTTTGTTGACGGCTCGTTATTATTTATATTGGTTTTTTCGCTATTTATTTGACTAGATTGTTTCTGCGGGTTCTTTAAATTAGTTATATCTTTAATTAACACAGATGTGTAATTGTCACTTTCCAACTCCATAGAGTCTACATTGCCAGCTTCGCCGTATTGTCCTGATTCCATAGTTTAGAATTAAATAAAATTTTAACTTACCCAGCGATCCAGGCAAAAAAAACAAAAAAAACCAACAAAACAGAAACTCGCAAAAGGAAAAAAGAAAGGAATATAACAAGAAACTTGAAGACTATAAGAAATATATACACAACTAATTTGAAAAATGAAAATGTAATAACTAGGTAAATATTAGAAATAAGAGAATGTAATGCACGGAATGTTACACTCGCCTTACGCGGTCTGGTACGGACTACGGTGTCGTGAGTAAGATACCAAATGCCTTCGTTAAACCTTAAGACTGCATATTAAGCTCTGTCTTCTTAATCAAATGAACACGGGGTCTTCATTATACACACTAACTCAGTCTATTAGATAATTAATAAGTTTGAAAAGTTTACAAATTACGTACCTTGCGATTGATTTTGAGGGTTAATTAATGTCACTTCGGTAACATGCCGATATTAATTCAACTTTAACCTTCAATCACGTCGAGGTTTATCGACTTAACTAACACAATCCAACTATAAGTCGATAAATTAATCGATCAGCAGGTATTTTCCAACGCAATCATTGCTAATACTAACTACTTTTAAGGCAGTACCATACTCTATGTCCCATCAATATTCAAAGTTGAACTTTTAAGGGCGTGAACGATGGTAGGCTTTTTAACTATCGGCGTGTAACCGATAAAGGACAGCGATATCAGCAGCCATTTAATTTTTAAGCAACTTTAGATGTGACATGTTTAGGAAAAAATCAATGCGGAAAAGAGCATAATACCAACTCATTTTATGGCAATTAATTGCCAAACACTGGGAATAACTTCAAATGAATATTATGACGATAATCATTCAAATCTATTAATTAAAATAAAAATTAAAACAAGGGAGAGAGATCTATAACTCATGAATAGTTTCGATTATAAACTTAAAATGACAGATACGAGAGGGCCATAAGAGTAATAAAGAAACGAAAGTTGATCGAATAATTATTCCCAAAATTTCGTAATTCTACAATATACAGCGGTGACCGCAAAATAGGAATATAAATTAAAATTATGCATATAACAATTCCCTCTCTACTCCGACAGGGGAAAAGATTCCCTGAAGCTTTTCTTCATCTTGGTAACATAAATTCCACGTCACGCAGAAACTAAGAAAGGTCAAAACAATAGTTCTATATCGGCTGTATGAAAATGCAAAAGCAGAAACCAATAATAAATTTTAGGGAACAGCTAATAGAGCAATAGAAGATAACCAAAGAATCTCTGTTGTACTGAGAAATCTAAACGGGAAAGTAGGGAAGTAAAATCAGAACTCAGAAAAACAAGTTGCTAAACGAAGAACTAGCCATACAGCACAAGAACAAAGTAGAAGAATTGATTGATGAAGAGGCTGTAGATAAAATGAATCTACAGCACTTATGGGAGAGCTTTAATAGAGTTGTTATCGACACTACAGGTCAAATCTGGTAAATAAAAACAAGAGATTCTATGGTGGCGCGACGAAATCAAACTGAAGAAATAAAAGTGTAAACAATATATAACCGAAGGTACAAAGTCTAAATATAATGAATATAAGAAGCAAAGATATAAAGTAAAAGAATCAGAGGTAGTCTTGGGAGAAAATCGAGGAAGTTCACAAGAAGTGAAAACGAACAAAGGAAAGCAAAATATATGAAAGATGAAAAAGGGCATATAATAACAGGAAACAAGAAAAACATGGGGAACTGGAAATGTTATTTTCAAAAGTTACTAAACGCAGATGAGGAAGTCCTCTTCCTCATCATTATAATCAGAAGGAACAAGATAGACAAACACAGATAAATTCAGGTATTGAGGTTTAAGAAGTAAAAGAAGCCGTCAAACTGTTAAAGAAAGGTAAAGCATATGGCCACGACAAGATCACCGGAGACAAGAGCTTGGAAGAAAGAGCCTCAAAATTTTAACAGAAATTTACAACAAAACATGGGAAGGGGGTACTATACCTAAGCACTGGAAATTTGGGATTATACTGCTTGTCTTCAAAAAAAAAGAGATAAAGGCGATTGTAATAATTACAGAGGCATAACATTGTTAAGTACTGTATCTATAAAGTGTACGAAAGAATTCCAGAGCGAAGCTAAGGCAAGACGTAAACCTACAACTAGAATAATCACAGAGCGGCTTCAGAAAGGGAAGAATTATACTTCTTCACACTAAGTCAAATAATGAAAAAAGCTAGAACAATAGAAAGTATTCATGACCTTTATAGATCTTATTATAAGTCTAGAATTATATGATACATATATTATAAATTAAAAACAATAAAATCAAATAGCAATATTTACTACTAATGTATTATATTGAAATTAATCAAAGTTACTAAAGTTTTTATTAAAATAATATATTCAAATTATACTTACTTTATTGGTAATTGTGCTCAAATTACTTTTATATCGCTCAGAATCATGAATTCGTTCTTCGCTCAGTATGGTATTTTATTCAATGTATAAATTTATAAGCTACATGCTATTATTATTGTAATTAAGATTCATCTGATTTATAGATTCATAATATAAAATAAACTAAAATCATTAATTTAATTAACTCAAATATGAACTAGCTTTACTTTTAAAATATAAAATAAATTATACTTGTATTTCTACATATATTAGATTTAACATTCTGAATTTTTTTGATGTGGGTAAAATGAATAAAAAATAACTGATATTTAATAAATTTTATATTAAAATATAAAATAAAACCTTTAAAAACTATTATAATAATTATTTATTAATTTTCCGAAAACAGCACTATATATAAATTAATTTAACTCTACTTCTATTTAACCTTTATTCAATTTAAATTTTACGATACACAATTAATTAATAATAAACCCTATCATTATACACCAGTGGCGGCTGGTCAGGTGAGGCAGTGCCTCACCATCTAAATCTTGGAATTATAACAAGAATAATATGTATACTTTTAAAATTCTTTATAAATTATCATCTTTTATTCAGAATTTATCTTATAAACAATAAGAAAATAGTTTTAAATAAGCCGGCATTACAAGCAAAGTACAAATTTATCATTTCATTTTAATTCCGTGCGAATGTACGAGCGCGTATACTTGCCCCGACCAACTTCATGCTTGATCTATGTATATCCCTACTAAACACGAATATTTGAGGCCCGGCCACTCATTGCCTCTCATTGAAAATTTATAACGCACTACAGCAGTCAAAAAAATTCTCAATTTCTATGGAAATTACAGTAAAGTATTAGCTACATATTTAAGATAACAAAGAAGAAAAAGTATTCAAAAAGTTAATAGATTTTTCTAACTTTATTGTGAGATTTTTGAATTTTTTAATAATATAGAAAGCATTATTAATAGGATAAATTAAGTATTTATTTAATGATATAAAGATGTCTAAAGGTTTACATTCTTCTTGTACAGTTTCTCAATATTTCCTCCACGCAAATAATATGTTTTAAGTTTTAACAGGAGTATTTTTATTGTTTCAAGTAGATATTACATATTTAGATATCAATGTATGTATGTATGTATTATTTAGCCTGAAGCAAATTTAAACCAGGCGCGAGTAAGTTTAATCCTCAAGGTCAAACAAAATTATAGTTTATTACACCAGATTAGGAGGGCACTGCTTGGACGAATATTATAGAACCCTTGAAATGACAACAGTATTTTCGTTTTTATTTTCTTAAGCTGGGTTAAACTTCATACGTCATTTGCATGTTATTTGGGTTATTTATTGGTTATTGTCAAATGTTGTTGGTGTTTGTTATTTTTGTTTTTTTTTCTTACCTTTAAAGCTTGTTCGTTGTTGTTATAAAACAGTACTTTTCAGTACTAACGCCGCATCAATTTTGTTGCACGTGCTTTGATTTTTTGAGTTAAACTCAGAAATATCAAAAATGGGGTTTAAGTGTTGCGTTCCTGGCTGCAGTAATTACAGAAATAAAATTAAGTTTCATCGTATATCATATAAAGATGAAGAGGTAAGTACACTTCAAATTGTTGAAAAATGTTTATGTGATTTAAGTATTCCTTATATAATAGATGTACAATGAATAGCTGCGGAGGATAAACAATCCAAAATTATGGGGTTTGCATCCAACCAAAGTAAACGCAAGTTACAGAATTTGTGATGCTCATTTTGCTGAAGATTGCCATATTCCAGAGCCATGCAAAACCTTGACAGGATTAAAAGCCGGAAGCCTTCCATCATTACATTTACCAAGTATGTTTTACAGCTCAAAAATAATATCTTTATTTTAGGTTTTACTGAAGCTACTGCAGAAACAACCACATTAGTTAGTTCATCATCAATGCAATCACTCAGTATGCATATTTGATGTTTAATAGTCTTTTGTTGACATTTGTCAAGCCTTTTATATACAACAAACTAATAGTATTTTAAAAGGTCAGTGTAATGCACCTAATAAATTAAGTGGTATTAGAAAAATTGCATATGCTAAATATCTCAGAAATAAAAACAAACAAAAGAAAATAGTTGGATTAAAACAGCTTACTTCTTAAAATATCTACATTAATTATTATTAAAATATCTACATTAAGATTTGTCCTATAATAATAATTGTAATCTCAAGATTACTTGTTTAAAATTTATATACTTTAGGTATAATTGATTTGTTTGAATAATTTGTTATAAGTTCATATCATTATATAAAATATGTAAAGGAACGTGAAGAACATGAAGATGTCAATGATATTTACTTAAATATTTTTTTGTATTACAGATACATCAGTGCGCTATTATTGTATTTGCCATGAAATATTTTTTGTATAATATTAAATATATTCTTTACATTTTTATAAATAACATATATTCTTGTTCTTATATACGCATTACAGAAACGTACTCAATATAATATTGGTTTATTCGCAATGTTAGTCAGTACTATTTGAAATGTATTTGATAATGGCAAAAGAACATATTCGACTTTTTTACGAATACAACAGCGATGTGTTTCAAGGTGTCTATGGCAATGATGTTGTTAAATGTGTCGGAAAAAATACAAATTTTACAACAGTAAATCAAAGAATTTGACGTAAGGATGAGACAAATAAATGTCAACAAATGTGTGCATTTCATAATCTCTGTTTTTAAATCAAATTGTTACCGGAGATGATATTATTAAGCGTCATCATCATGGCTTATACTATATATATATATATATATATATATATATATATATATATATATATTGTTCCTATTACCACTATTTCGAAGCTTACAAAACCACCTTGATAAAAAGCTTCAATTCCCAAAAAGATGAAAAAGATTCAAACCGCAGTAACTTTATTTTTTGATTCAAAATCCGAAGAATTTTTCCGTAGAGGAATATATGTTACCTGAAAGATGGCTAGCGGTAATAAATAATGATTTTATTTTGTTAATGTGTTCTTTATATAAGACTGTGTCAAATATTTGAAATGTATTTATAATGGCTTTTTCAACAATGTGTTGAAATAAAAAATACAAATTTTATGTAAATCAAAGTTCGGGAAGACAAATAAATGTCAAAAATATAATTTGCAAAAAGATATTGTCAAAACAGCAAATATTTTTGAAAATTACATTTTATTTTGTTAATGCCAAAGAATGTTTTACTATTTTATGTTGTACTATGTTACATAATTTATAATATAATATAAATTAATGTATGTAAAATAGTAAGCAAATTAATTTTTGATTTGAAAATAAATTAATATATAGTGTACTATAGTTGTAAGGGATAACATAGATGGCGCTGGTTATCATTTCAATAACTTGTTCATTACACCAGACCATGATGGCGCTGTAATCAGAGTTGAAACATACTGAAAGAGTTGCCCATCTATAGTTATTTCTTATCTATGATTTAAACTGAGCCTCTCATCGAGTCACAATCGCCGAACTACCGAATATACTCGAGGCTGACATTCTCGGCCCGAATCGCAAATTACAGCAGTTAAACTTGGGGGAATAACAAAGTTAGGTTAAATATTTTAATATTTGTTTAGTGATATTTTCAGTGATTTAAAAATTGTGAATATGGATTTAGAAAATGTAAGAAATACACAAGACATTGTAGATTTTTTAATAAGAAATACGTTCGTTGTTCTATCGGTAGAAGATCAATTATATGTCAAAAAACCTTCCAAGACCAAACCCTGGTTTATCAAAATCTCTTACAATACACGGTAAGTCTAACAGAAATTTCAATAATAATAATAATAATTACGTTTTTTGCTTGATAAGTTTAGAGAATTTCGGGAGTGTGATACATATTTCAGTACTGTATACGAAAATTCGATGTCTGACGAATCTGTTGCACATAAAAGGCGTAGAATTGATGACGTTCCAGATACTAAACAAAATTATAGAAAATTATTTTTCGAAATTTTAGATACGTTTATTAGTCAAATTGAAATTAGATTTATTGATTTAGAAAAACTTGCTTTTTTTGATTTATTAACTAAAAGTAAATTTGAAGAATATTCGAAGGCATTTCCTCAGAGGCTCTTAAATAATTTGTTTGAACAATATAAATTTTTTGATCAAATTCAATTAAAAAATGAATTAGCTGTTATTTATAGTGACATGCAACTCCTTGGTAATTCTAAAACACCATGTGAAATGTTAAGATTTATGCACGAACAAAAGTTAGCCATCTGTATGCCAGAACTTTTTAAATTGCTAAGTATAGTAGTTACCATATCGGTAACTTCCGCGTCCGTTGAGCGAAGTTTTTCCACATTGAAACGTATAAAATCGTATGTTAGAAATACAATTGGACAACAAAGACTTAGTAACTGTGCACTAATTGCAATCGAAAAGGAATTGGTTAAAACGATGACGAGGGATGAACGATTTTATAATGATGTAATTGATTATTTTGCTAACACAAAAAACCGGAAGATACCTTTGCTATACAAGAAGTAAAATCTATTAAATGTAATTCTACGTGCAATGCCAATAAAGGAAATTTTCTGTATTTTAAAATATTTTCATTTTGCATGTAATTTTGAAATTTTGTTATTGGATTGTTGTTGATTTATATATATACATATATATGTATATATTTGTTATATTATTAAATTTTATATTATAATAGGAATGTATTTATTTTTTATTTTTAAATCCTAGAAGATTGAGTTCTTATTTTCGATTAATGTTTTTAGAATTTTTTTGATTTTTTAGAATATTTATTTTCGTTTCACAAGGGTTTGCTTTGAAACTTCGTTTTCCCTTAAAAATCGAATGGGGCGCGATATAGGGCTCAGTTCACGTCTGGCAGCCCTGTTTGTACTGGAAGCCCTATATATATATATATATATATATGTATATATAAACTGTTTTTATATGTAGTAGGTATATAGAGTTTATTAATCAATTGTAAACAATTTTGAATATTTATTATTCTATCTGCCTCACCATGTCAAATACTCACGAGCCGCCACTGTTATACACTTCCATTTTCTTTCATTTATTCAAAAATATTTGTTTTTAAATTTAAACAACCAATGTTCTAGCCTTTGACATAATTTCCATCCCATCACAGAACCAGTTTCTATTGAATCTTTATCCTTTTGTTGATAGATGTTTTCAATATTCCTTTTCAAAATTGCTCTCCAATTAAAGATTTATTACCTTCATGCTTTTTAATTGCAGTATGACACGCGCTTTAGGTAGTTTAGTCCTGACACATAATGTCGATAACATATTTATTATCACTGATAATAATAAACTCTACACTTCAAGCATGTAATCTTAGATTTTCAACATAAATTCCTTCATAAAAATACAATTTCAACAAAATTTACATAACAATCTATTCCTTATTTCGTTACAGGTATTGTTAAACAATTTTAAATCTTTTCCAATTTAAATTTTTCTATTCATTTTGTAGGTATAAATTGTAGTCTGCTTTTTCTAAAATTCCATACTAAAATGATTCTATTCCTAATCTAGTATTTTCTTCTATTATATTAAGCTAAATTTATTTAATTTCTTTTAAAAATTCCTTCCTACCTATACCTTGTTGACATTTTCTCTTCATATTTCGTTTCATTCATCATAAAATTACCTTATATTAATTGATCATTATTCTCTATTAGGTTCATTATATACTAAGAACAATTTAACAAGAATGAGCCTATATTATATATACTCTACCATCCATATTAGTTCGGACAGCTAGTAAAATTTAGTAAACTCTTCTGAAAAATAATATAATTGCATTTAAATATAAATAATATATTTATATTAGGCCCTTTACAAGATTTATAAACAATTGCAGGCAAATGTATCTATTAGAGCACCTACATATAACTATAAAATTTAATGACTCACTGCAGTAATCCCCGGAATAATCCGTACCGCCACAAATACGATTATCTTTGCGATAATATTGCAAGCAAAAAACTTGCGAACTCATCTGCCCTCACCCCAGAGTCTTGTGTACCGAAATATACATTAGTTTTCAATTAAACTTGCTAGCTCACTGACAAGACAGTATTTTTTATGTGAACTTCTTAAAATTGCGAAAGGGAAACTAACAAGTTTAGAAAAACGTTCTCATCAAGAAGGTTATTCAGTGCGTCAAATTTCCGTAAAGACACATGTTAATAAATCGACTGTTAGTGATATCATTCGGCGACATTAACGCACGGGCAGTGTAACATAACATAACAATAACATCTCACGCCGACGATGAACGTATAAAATTAAGTAAACGAAATAGGAGACTGACAGCACCCGAAATCGCCGCAGAAATGAATCGCGACCGTGCGAGAAAAATTTGTTACTACGGTGAAAAGATTAAAAGTTGCAAATCTTCACGGCCGCATTGCTGGAAGAAAACCCTTACTTCGACGGAAAAACAAGCAAAAACAACAACACTGGGCAGAAACACAGAGATTGGACACTGAATGATTGGAAAAGGGTCTTACAATCAAGGCGTGTTCAAAGAATGTTGCGGGATTGTATAATGCCACCCGTTAAACAAGGAAGTTCTGTGCTTGTTTGGGGTTGTTTTTACTACGCTGGCACAGGAGGTATCGAGGGTATTTTGCGAAAGGAGGGTTACTTAGAAATATTGCAAGAAAATGCAATACCATCGAGGCTACGTTTAATCGACGAAAATTTTGTGTTTATGCAAGACAACGACCCCAAACACTTAGCAGTAATATGTAAGAATTTCTTAAATAACGAACAAAATAATAATACTTTAAAAATGACATCACCACCGCAAACCCCGACCTAAACCCCATAGAATTGAGTTGGAAAAGTGTGTCCTACCTCAACAAATCACTTGTGGAACATATTGCGAGAAGAATGAAATAGTATACCGAATAGGTAACTCATGAAATGGATGCCTCGAGTAGTACGGGCTGTTCTTCGCGCAAAAGGGGGGTTTCTTCGATATTGTATATAAATTCATAATGTTTTCTGCTTATTTTAGTATCTATTCATTTTTAAACTGTACTAATACATATATTAACAAATAAAACAAATTACTTTTAAGAAACTGTATGGTATATTAAAAAAAAAATGTAACTTTCAATGCAACAATTACATGTATTACATGAATATTGACAAATAAATCTATATCTTAAAATTTAATTTTCGAATTATTTTTTTTAATTACCCTTACGGTAGGTATCTCCATAAAGGATCATGGTAATAAAAAAATTTATAACTGAATTATTATAAAGTTAAAAAAATGCATAATATGTAAATCCTATAATAACTCTCAAAATTCAACTAAAACTACAATACAATAATAATAAATTTATCTTTAATGTCTCTAAAAGTCCCCTTTGTCTTCTTATTGATTATTTATTCTTGTCCTAGATGAAGCCTTCATAAATTGTTACTCTTTTTGTTTCTATAAACGTTGTCAAATCATCTACACACGTATATTTGTCTTATGTGTTTTAACACTAGTTTAAAAATTATAGTTTATTTTTGACACTGTTTATATACATTGGAAATTATTTTTTAACATTCACTTAGTAACTGGTTTAAAATATTTAATTATTTGTATCCAGGTAAATAATATAAGTCTAGTTTGATTTTTGTCAATATCAACCTTAATTTTTTTTTACAACTACTTTTGTTTATTCTCTATTTTTCAGCATGAGACTTCTTTAAGTAGTTTTCACTGAACGGAGATTTTCGTTGGATATATTTATACCCCATGATAAAAAGAATATATATGCTATCATGGTAACTCAAGAAAAAAACGAGAAAAATCCGTTTGGAAATGTCCAAATGAAATTAATATCTTTTTAAATATAACGTATGTACGCATTTGAATTAGAATCATATTTTAAATTTGTCAATTAAAATACTTAGAAACTATATTTTTGTTGTCAAAAATCAATTTAAATCCCCAAAACAAACTATATTAAAGAATTACTCTTTAACATTTTCCTTCCAAATTTTACTATACACATTTTATTTCTATGGAAAATGTGTTCATCAAGGTGCAATACCTTAATTCTACTATAATTACAAATATTTACAACATATTTCTATGTTATGTGTGGCTTAATTATATTGAACTAAAGAACTTTTAAATATATACCATTGAAATTATCATTAATTATTAATAGAAAGTACTTAAATCTTAATTTATGTCATAGCGACACACATAACTAATTTTATACGTTTTAAATGGAATTTACTTCGCATATATACGAGGTTCGAAAACTTTTTTAAAGTGTTTATAATTTTTTAGTGAACTAATAAATATTTCTCCCATATTTATATCATAATATATATATATATATATATATATATATATATATATATATATATATATACTATGTCATATACTACCTTCTTTTTTTCTGAAAATCCATATCCCGTATCTATTTGCGGCAAAATACCTTTTTGCTCTTTTTTTTTAAATTGTCGTACATAATTTTTAACTGTTGTAATGTTCTTGAATGATTACTATTATATATATTCATTATTTTTTGTCAAGCGCCTTCCTACAGAACATAAACACATATTTTAAACAAATATGCACTGATATTTGTACCTTACCTTTTCAGCTAGTCAGGATCAGTGGTTTTATTTTCGATAATACTCTTAAATTTACTAATTACTTGCATTAAGTGGAGCTCTTCTTCTGAAGTAGAATTACATCCTCTAATTCGAGGCTCTTTATCTCTTTGAAAGGGCATTATTTTATTAATTTATTTAAATTATTATTTATTTGTTTATATATCCTTTAAAAGCACTTTCCATTAAAAATAAACAGCAGTTAATGCAGAGTAGCCACTTCAATGTAAACTAGTGACATTTTTAACTTTAGTTAAAATATCTCTAGAGCTTTAAATTTAACGTTTATGAATTTTACTTTAAATTTCTTCAAAGTTTGCTTTAATTTTAAAGTTCACTCTTCATATCTTTACAAAGCAGATAATATTTTGTTTGGTTAGACTGTTTTATCATTTCACACCGTAGATGTTTTCACGTTTTAATACACTGCCAATTTAATTTAAATTGTTGATAACATAACCGCGAGGAATTGATCTTCTTCGTTCCGAATACCACTTCTAAAATGTGCTATAACAATAAAAATAACTTGCTGGATAGAAAACGACATCGCTGTTTCTATTGTAAATAAATAAATACATTGAATATGAATTATACTACATAGCTAGTCATTTATAATTTATTCCTTAGTACCGTCACTGTGTATACATTTTACTATTATTTTTTTGCGGTCCTAACTTGTAATATTTTGATGTTAGAACTTGCAGCTTCTCGAAGGTTTCCTACCGCACTTTTTTTATAGAAATAAATAATATAATAGTTACTACGACAGAAAGATAGACTTCAAGATCATCTAACCCTAATCTATTAGTTTTATCTTTGTTTCTTTAAAGAATAAATAACCAACTGCATGTTATAGAGTTAAGGATTGCTATCACCAATGCTGTGCAAAATATAATTCCAAGGCAATCAAGAAATATTTTGAAGAGTGACGATTGTATTAATAGTGATGAACATTTTGAGCATTATTTGTGGCACGTTATTAGTCCATAGGTAGAGAATAAATTGTAATTTGCAGTATTATATTTTTTATTAAATTTTGTATAGCAAATTTGTATTAATTTCTAGAAAAATAATAATTACTGTGTTTTTAATTATAGCAAAAACAAGATGAAAGTTACCATAATACTATATTTTAAGCAATTTACGCACCGCCACTGAATAAGTTTATAACTTTGGAAAAATACATATAATACGTTGTCAATTTTCATTTGAGCAGCAACGACATTGTTTTATTTATCATTGAATATAAATCTTGATAATAAAAGAACAACACGGACTGCCAAGCTTTGTCTTGTCTGACCTCACAAATATCTAAAGGGAAATTAAACTATCTATTAATTTTGAAATTACTATAAAATAAAATCTAGATGAATTATTACTACAAGTTATGTACTTTACATGTAAAATAATCTACTATTTAAATAATTTCTCGAAAATTGTTGAAATTAAACTATTAATAATTTAAAAGTTATTAAAAAAGTAAATTATTCCTTAGTGATATCCCACATAAAGAGGAAACACTTGCAGTATTAGGAATACAAGACAATATTGTAATATAATAAAACTTGTAGATGATTTATTTGAAACTAATGATGCCAACACATTAACACAAGAAATAGAAATAAAACATAACTAGAGCGATCCAGTAAATTTTAACAACTTTTCAGCACACATTTAAGCAACATTACATTGTTGTTATAATATAATTCAAATTTCAGCAACGGTTACAATAAAATTTTAATGTAAAAAAGTTTATATTACGCAATTACTTAACGAGTTATTACTGATTATCGCAGTACAGCCAACCTTAAAAAAGAAATGACAGTGCGCGACATATTTTTTAAAATTAAAATGATTTTTGCTGGGCACAGCAATCCAATTAGTACTCATCTTCTTCCCCTGGAACAGCTTCAATTTCATCGGGAGGAGCAAAGCCATCCTGCAAATAGATCTTATTAAAGCTATCTTTGTTCTTTTAAAGTTTGACAGCTTAATAATGTATAGTGCATTAAAATCCTTGCTTACTTCTGTAGCATAAAGAACTTCAAGAATTCTCTGAATTAAAGGATTATTCTCGTCAGATTCCTGGCACATTACTTCTATGTCACGAAGTTTTCCAAAATAAAAATCTCTTTCTTTCTCTAAACCCTCTACACTGACCTAAAGATTACAAATATTATAAAGTACTTACAATAACTTTCATTATGTTTAACCTTTAATTCTAAAATTTGATTTGTTAACTCCTCTACTTTACCAGAATCTCCACGATTGTTAACAGGTGGAACTGTTTTCGTAGTTGGCCGCACGGGATTTACTTTCGGCACTGAGTAATATAAAATATAATTAATATAAAATAATGAGCATTATAAATGATTTTGAATTAAATGCTGAAAATTTTACAACATTTTATTGGAAATAAAGTATAAATATTACGTTACATATGTATTAATAGTAATATTAGTAAATACACCGATTTATTTGTAAAATAGGTTTACAATTTTATCATCAAATTTATAAATACGTTTCTATTCAGTTGAAAAAAATTCTTTATTCTAAAAGGGAATCTATAGAAATTGTTCCAAGTACTGAATTGGCGAATTGAGTAACCTGACTAGAAATTCAATCTTTGATTAAAAAGTTTATAAATACAACAGAAATCAAACTAAAACAGTCAAATATTTAGAAAGTAACTACTATAAACTATTTTATTATCTCATTTTCATTTAGAGACCAAAGCAGACTATGCAAAGTACTTTTATGCATATACAATACAAAATGTTTTTTGAAGCAATTTTTTTTTGTATTTGAATATATTTTAAAAAAACAAGCATTTATATTAATTTAAATCAATGGAAGTTAGACAATACTTTTCAGAAAATATTTATAACGTGACAAACATTTCATTAATTATTACATTACATTATTTATTACAAACTTATTAACTTTTCTATATCTAAATTTATCTTTTACTTTTAGTTTAATAATTAATAACACCATTACTTGAACACATTAGAAACATTTCATTGGCACGGCAAGTCAGCCTAGGAAGAAGTCATTTTATATAAAAGAATTACATCTACCTGTTTTAAATAAGCAAAAAATGAAGATCATGCATAATAAAATATAGAGCAATGGGAGTTACTTTTTTCCGAAGAATCAAAACTGAATGTAAATCGAATAGATGGTAATCAATTTTTACAAAGAATGGAATGATGTGGGACTGTTAAAAAGAAAAAAATATATATATATATATATATATATATATACATATATACATATATACATATATACATATATACATATATACATATATACATATATACATATATACATATATACATATATACATATATACATATATACATATATACATATATACATATATACATATATACATATATACATATATACATATATACATATATACACATATGCATGTATGCATGTACGTATGTACGAGGTCTGATCAAAAAATAACCGTTATTTTCAAATTTCGTGAGTTACGTATATTCGATTTTCGCATTTTTTTTCTGTTATGTTGGTACACATGTTTATTATATATGTTGGCAATATCAGCCATTTTGGATTGTCAGTTTGTTTTTGACAGATAAAAAGGTTAGTCGTGTTTTGGTGTGCTCTTCGATTTTTTACTATTCGAAAAAAAGGATCAAAGAATATATATTAAATTTTGCGTTAAAAACGGAATAAAGTGCTCCAAGGCACTTGAAATGTTGACTGTGGCATTCGGCGAGTCCACTTTGTCTCAAAAAAGTGTTTATAAGTGGTACAAGCGCTTTACAGAAGGCCGAGAAAATGCACGCCAAGTTCGATCAAATGTAATGGTTTTACTCACTATTTTCTTCGATTATAATGGCGTGGTGTATCATGAGTTCTTGCCAACAGGTCGTACGGTTAATAAGGAATACTACAAGGAAGTTATGCAACGTTTGCCTGAAGCAATACGGCTCAAACCATCGGAATTGTGGAAAAAACAATCAATATGATAGCGCACCAGCTCACACATCGATGCTTGTGCGTGAGTTTTTGGCCAGAAACAAAACCGTTATCATGCCTCAACCACTGTATTCACCGGACTTGGCCCCCGCTGACTTTTTCCTCTTCCCAAAACTGAAGACACCGATGAAAAGAAAGCGTTTTGCTACGATTGAGGAGATAAAAGAAAAATCGAAACAGGAGCTGTTGGCGATACCAAAAAGCGCGTTTCAGAAGTGTTTCGAGGATTGGAAAAAACGCTGGCATAAGTGTATTATATCTGAAGGGGTTACTTTGAAGGGGACAAGATAGTTATTGATGAATAAATAAATACTTTTTGAAAAAATTGAAAATAACGGTTATTTTTTGATCAGACCTCGTACGTATGTACGTATGCACGTATGTACGTACACTATCGGCTATATTTATTTGCCCACCCCAATTTTATGTGTTTCCTGAAATACGGATTATCTTTCGAAAAATCTGTATTATAATTATTCAACAATATTATTAGTGGAAGTAATTTCATATGAATTTCTACGAAAATCTTAAATTGTTTATGATATATCGTAAAGGAGTCATAAATTGGAAAAATACCATAAATATTGGGTCTGGGAAAAAGTTCGTGGCGTTTTTCCCGATAGATGGCATTGGTTGCCGATAACTAAAGAACAACAAGTCACAGCGACACCACCGACGGCTCGTTTTTTAGATGACCTTCCGAACGTTAGTTTGAGCGTAGAAACATTGTAATCGGTGCAGTGGTTGGAAAGTTATTCGCACTTGAAAATGGAGAAGAATAATGAGAAATTTCGCTATATTCTGCAATATTATTATGATAAGGGGAAGAACGCTGCGCAGGCTTGTGATAAAATTTGTACTGTGTACGGTGAAGGTACTTTATCGAAATCTGTTGCGCGGAAATGGTTCGCTCGCTTTCGTTCTGGAAATTTCAATGTGAAAGATGAGTCACGCTCCGGTCGTCCAATCACTGAAAAATCTGATGAAATTCTTGAAAAAGTCCAACAAGATAAGCATATCAGCAGTGTCGATATTGGCATGGAGCTAGGCATTGACCACAAAACTGTTTTGAACCATTTACACAAAGCTGGTTACAAAAAAAGGCTTGACGTATGGGTTCCTCATGAGTTGAGCGTGAAAAACATGATGGACCGAATTAACATCTGCGATGCGCTGCTGAAACGGAATGAAATCGAGCCGTTTCTGAAACGTTTAATAACCGGAGATGAAAAATGGATTACGTACGATAATCGGAAGCGTAAAAGATCGTGGATAAAGGATGGTGAGCCGTCACAAGCGTTCGCTAAGCCAACATTGACGCCAAAAAAAGTGATGCTGTGTGTATGGTGGGACTGGAGGGGAATCGTCCACTACGAGCTACTTCCAACTGGTCAGACGATTGATTCTCAACTCTACTGTGCACAACTAGAGAGATTACGCCAGGCGATTGAAAGAAAACGGCCCGAATTGATTAATAGGAAAGGTGTTGTCTTCCATCATGACAACGCCCGACCACACACTTCTTTGATGACCCGTCAAAAATTGAGAGAGTTTGGTTGGGAAGTTTTGATGCACCCACCTTACAGTCCGGATATAGCACCCTCTGACTATCATCTGTTTCGATCTCTGCAGAACTCTCTCAATGGAATTAAGTTGGTTTCAAAAGAAGCCTGTGAAAACTACTTGATTCAGTTTTTCGACCAGAAACCACAGAAGTTTTTCACCGATGGGATCATGGATCTACCAAAAAAGTGGCGAAACATTGTCGATAATAATGGAGCATATTCGGTTTAAATGAATTCGTCCACGCGCCATGCGGGGACCAGTTGAATTTTACTGAAAAAACGCCACGAACTTTTTCCCAGACCCAATATTATATAGGCTAATCCCTATAGTATTAACAATTTTACCTGCATTTCCGAAAGGTATTACCAATATTGTGTTATTGTACTAACTAATTACAATATTAGGATGTGTTATTCAAAAAGGAAAATAAATTTTATGTCAGTCATCGTTCATCTTTTGTTGCGAAAACAGTGAAATAGAGAGTTATTGTGAATATTTTAATGCAATGCCGAAGACGAAGGAATTATCTGTTGAAGTGCGTGCTATGATAATTGCTTATCATCGTACGGGTAAAAGTAATCGCGAAATTGCAAAAGAATTACGATTAAATCGCAGAACCGTTGATTATAACGTTAAAAATTTTGAAGAAAGTGGTACATTTTCCAACAAAAGAAGATCTGGACGACGCAAAGCGACGACATCTGCAGATGACCGGCATCTAATACGGATAAGTAGACACGATAGACGAAAAACAGCACCAGAAATTGCTGCTGAAATGAATAGAGCGCGTGCCAATTAGTGTGTCCACGGTACAGAGAAGGTTAAGGCAAGCGGGTTTATACGGAAGAATTGCTCTGCGAAAACCACTACTACGAAAGCAAAACAAGATAAAACGACTAAATTGGGCTAAAGAACATAAGAATTGGACGATTGATCAGTGTTGTGGACAGACGAATCGAAGTTTGAACTTTTCGGTAGTAAAAGGCGAATATTCGTAAGAAGATCCGCAGGAGAAAGAGTACTGCCAGAATGTATTGCGCCTACCGTAAAACATGGAGGAGGTTCAGTAATGATTTGGGGGTGTTTTGGTGGAAGATCTGTAGGCGATCTCGTCAAAATTGAGGGAATCCTAAGAAAAGAAGGCTACACGGAAATTTTAGAAAATAACGCTGTTCCTTCAGGACTAAGGATTCTTAGCGAAAACTTTGTATTTCAACAGGTCAACGATCCGAAACACACTTCTAGATTGTGTGGCGACTACTTGCGTCAACTAGAAGAGCAAGGGCAAATCTCTATAATGGTATGGTCAGCTCAAAGTCCTGATCTGAACCCAATAGAGCTTCTTTGGGAAGAATTGGACCGGAAGGTTCGAGAACGTACGCTATCATCCACCACTGTACTGTGGGAACAACTTCGAGAAGCCTGGGCACAAATTACAGAAAATACACTGCAAAAATTAATTGAAAGGATGTCGCGGTTATGTGCCGCAATTATCAAAAATAAAGGTGGGCACATTAATGAGAGCAAAATTGAATAATAATTAATGATAAAGTTTTTATATAAGAAAAATGTAACTATTTTATGTTTATTTTATACTATTGTATTGGTACAATAAATAAATTTTCAGTACACATTTGATAGTTTAATAATTTTGGCTAAAACTAAGGGTGGGCAAATAAATATGACCGGTAGTGTATGTACGTATGTATATATGTATATACATACATATTATATATACATATACACATTTTATAAATTTTGTAAATATCTTTTATTTATTTAAAATCCGTTGTTTTCATTTGCATGAATATGAAATGATTTGCGAAGATTATTTCGGCAATCTGAAGAATATGTGTGTTCGAATTTAATTAACATTACTGAATATTGTTTGTTTCTTTTCTTTATTTAACAGGTGTTCGAAAAATTCTTACGTTTCGGGCAGCCATGAACGACAAACGTATGTCTGTACTTAAATCTATGCAAATTATTATTATATTATATTAGTATATTACTAATATATACTAATAATATTAAATAAATATTAGGTATGAATGTTAAATATACAAGAACAATATGTTTTATTAAATTTATCAACAACGGATATTGTAAATGTTGATCGTCAACATTTACAAATTAATTGAGGCAACACTTTATATTTTCGAAGACGAACACTACCTCGTAATGTTTTTCCGTAAATCGTCAAATATTGTGAACTGAAGAAATTTTTTAAATAAGGAAATAAAATTTGTTATGGAAAAATTCTCGCAGATAATCTAGTGTGGCTTGGGCAACATGTGATCTAGCAGAATCTTGTTGAAAATAGACAACTTGAAGTTATCATCATAAAGTTGGTTTATAAACGATATAAGAATGTTGTTGCAATAGATATACATACGTTACGTTAATATGTCTCAAAAAATATTACACCACACATTCTTCTTCTGGATATAGCTATACATACATAAACCAATTTTTAAAAAATGAAAGTGTCGCGATAATGAGGATTCTCAGTGCTCTATAGGCGTATTGAGGGCGTTTTGAGAATTGACATGTCCATTTAGATGAAACCATATAAATAAAAAATGTTTTATTCAAAACCTCGTCCATCATTAATATTGTTATTAAACCAATGGTAAGGTGTAGCTTTCTTAACATAAGTTGAGGGACGCAGTGCAGTTTATGGTACATTTACAATTTGTAAGATAAATCGTTGCTCAGAAAGATACATCGAAACAGATGATTTTGTTTGATGTATATTTTGATTTCTTTTATAATTTATTTATTATAAAACAATGAATCATGCATTGAAAGTGTGAAAATTGTCAATTAGAGAATCTCAGTTTGGACATAATTAGTTATTCGAACAAATTTGTTTTGTTCTTCTCCTTAGTAATTCTCGTCCACAGTGACAAATAAATCGATTTGCACCGATAAACTGAAAACTTCGAATTAAAACTACAATACAAATTCATTTGTATGTAAGTTATTTTAATGATGGTGAAAACAAATCCAATATTGCATTACCATTACCATTCTATATCGACAACGAAAGCCGGTAATTCACAGGTGTTCATCAAAAGACGATTAGTGCGACAATTTTTACACGAAATAGTTGTTTACTTGAGCATGATGTTGAAACGAAAAGGATTGCACAAATACAAAAACCCATTTTTAAAATATGAAGTCAATTGAATATATTTCTGTTCAATCTTCTTTATGTACGTGTTATATACATTTTTATGTGTTCGACAAAAAAGTTTCGCATATTTTTGAAAATATATATATATATAAGCTTGGAAACTATCCAGTAGACGTACATTGCCAAGAAAATATCATTCCGAAAATTCTTCAACAACCAGAAATTTTGAATGAAAGAATATGGATTTACTATTGATGGAACTACAGACGTAGATCAGAACAAAGTGCAAATGTTTTGATATGTGTCATGAAAGCAAGTACACTAATGACACCACTGCCAGCAAGTGCCAATACTAAATATACAAGAACACTTAAAACATTTTGATGCCAATAATCATTCATTATTGCTCGTCACCGATAAGCTGCTTATATACGGAAGCCCGGAATTTCATTAAAATTCCAAATTATTACATCTAACATGTAGTGAAGTGAAGTTTAATCGTGGTTAGTCTAAAATGCAGTCAGAGCAGCAGTTTGTAGTTCCTTAAATTCCTGGTGATTTAAGTATTTTGCGTAAGAATTATATACCCTTAGTGAATGCAACAGATGTGTTGCAAAATATCAGTTTGCATATGCAAATGTGTATAGAATATGCATTCAATTTTTTGTAGATATAAAGGGTTTTCCAATAAGGACTTGGCAACTTTTTTTCAAAATAAAATGCAGACCATTTGAGATATTTCAAAAACTTTATTATCGGGTTGAAGTACAATCAAAACATTTATGAATGGAACTCGACTTCGTTCATATGGCCACCGCGGGCACGTTTGCAGCGGTCGATTCGTTGGACCCAATTTTCGATGACTCGGCCACACAATTCGGCCGAAACGGTTGCTATTTCGCGTTCAATGTTGGCTTTGAGCTCTTCCAACGTTGTCGGCTTGTTGCATAGACCAATGACTTGACGCAGCCCCAAAGAAAAAAGTCTAGAGGCCTTAATTCGTACGAACGAGACGGCCAATCGACTGGTCCATTTCTTGAGATAACACGCTCACAAACTTACTCTTCAATAAATCGATTGTAACGTGTGCTGTGTGGCTTGTGGCACCGTCCTGCTGAAACCACATGTTGTCCAAGTCCATATCTTCCAATTCGGGCCAAAAATAATCGGTAATCATGGCGCGATAACGATTACCATTCACAGTAACGTGACGATCATTATCGTCGACGAAAAAATACGGCCCCATGACGCCGCCGGCATGCAAACCGCACCAAACAGTTATTTTTTGTGGATAAAGTGGTGTTTCATGAAGCACATGTGGATTTTCACCCGACCAATAACGCATATTTTGCTTATTGACGAACCCATTGAGCCAAAAATGAGCTTCGTCACTGAAAATGATTTTGCAATGAAATTGATCATCTTGGCGCATCTTTTCCAGAGCCCAATCGGAGAACGTACGTCGCTTCAAATGGTCCATCGGCTTCAATTCTTGAGTCAGCTTGATCTTATATGGGTGTAAACCAAGATCCTTACGCAAAATTCGCCATAAAGTGGCCTGGGCGATGCCCAACTCTTGAGAACGCCGTGGAATTGAATGATTTGGATCATTTGCTACGGACGTTTCAACGGCAGCGATATTTTCGACACTTCGACCAACCCGTTGTCTCACTGGCACGGCAACATCACACAACGAATATGTAGACTCAAATTTTTGCACTAAACTTATTACTGCCTGTCTACTAGGGCGAGAATTACGACCGAAAATCGGAGTTAACACTCTTAAAGTAGCGGTCACCGACTCCGAATTTCTGTAGTAAATTTTTATAATTTGCAGACGTCGTTTGTTCGTGTACTTTACCATGATGAAAATGTTAAGTTTACTGAATAAATTGACAGTGACAGTTCGATGATTAGTGAAAGGGTGCGTTCACAAATTGAATTAAAAGTTGTCAATTCCCTATTGGAAAACCCGGCACGGCATGACACTCTTTTCTAAGTGAGTAAATAAGAGACTTAAATACTATGGTTGTTAAGAAAAACCAAAAACAAGGTAATGGTTTAATTTTTTAGTCAAAAATATAATTATAGTTATTAATCAATACTTTATTACATTCATATCCCGATCGTTCCTATACACATGTTATATTGAATAATTTAATTTATGTTAAAGATAGGTCCAATAATATATGTTACATAGTTACATACGATGTTTTATGTGTTATATCTATTACATAGTAGTGCGTAATAAGAAGTAAATTAAAATCATAAAATTAAATCTATTATTTTTACATGTTTGTGATATAAACATGTAAAAATAATAGATTTAATTTTATGATTTTAATTTACTTTTATTTTAAAATTAAATATTGTATGTACCGAATAATGGACCGCATCTGTAAATGAGAGAAATTGTTCAGGTCTATTTTTATTATTACATTAATGTTTGTTCTTACTTTTTACATTCTAACAGTTTCGACATTTTAAAGATTATAGCTTCCTATTACTTCACATTTATTTTTACTTCGTATTTCCAATGTTTTCGTTTTATTCTTCATTAACTTCCCTAATATTTGCTTCTACATGGTAACGACCCCTATCTGCCTCAGATCCTCTTTACTCTCAATATTCTTTACTATTTCTCTGTTCATTCTTTCAATTAAAATATAACCTATGATTGATTGTGAATATTTTCTTATTTGTAGTGAGTATTAATTATCATTTCGTTTAATTCACAATATTTTATTAGTTTTCCTCCGTTAATATTTTCATTCCATAGCGGGATAGCGCAGCATATTTATCAACAGAAGGCAACAATTCAAAACTTTTTCGAACCGGCACGATCCCTGATATGCTTTCTCATTTTGGTACATTCATTACTTTTAATGTGTGTACTACATAACTAGACTCGTTATTTCCCCCCGGCGCAACTGCTTAGGATTGGTTGCACCAAGTACGTATCTATATACGTACCAACAATTAAATATGAGCGAAAATTGTACTAACAATCAGCAATGCATAAAATAAAGAAAGATAGATAATTTTTAAACTACTGAAATACTTATTTTGTTTATAGCTGTTATTATGTATCGCGAAGTCGATAACATAGATGAAAAATTTGCACAATTAAGTATATTTCCACTTTCGTTAAGGTCAACAATGTTCGTCCTGATAAAAAAAATGTTATATGTTAAGAAAGACCGTTCGACATCTATTGAGAAGTTTGCATAATTACAATAATCTTTCTAAATAGATAATAGATCTAAAGAAGCATCATCACAAATTTCTCTTAGTCTGGTAAAATCAAAATCTTTGTTTATAACACTCTCGAAGTTTTTAAAATACTATAGTTTTATATATATAATGTCACTTATAGCACATAACAGTGAGCGTAGATCGTTCACTATATGCACTGAATCCACTAACGACAACACAGTATTTTACAATCTTTCTATCGTGTCAAATAATCCTTTACAATTGTTGAAAACAGTTTTAAAAGAAGTATCTTTAAATCTTATCTGACTTTCCTTATTTGCTGCAGCGTCGTTAGGGTTGAATTGTAGAATTACAGATTTAATTTGTTGGATATGCTTAGAATTATAAAAAGCCGCCTTCAATCATGTTCCCCAACGTACATATATGGATTGACTGTGGTAAGTTCGGGAAAAAGAGATTCTCGAATTCGTTTGGGAGATTTGTGAAGCACTTTTTTAGTATTCGCTATTAATACATCCACATCTGGAAAACATTCTCGAATAGTTTCTGCCACATATAAAAGTCTCTGACAGTCTTCTTTATGATGTCAGCCTACAAAACGCATTGTTGCGGCACCATTGTTGTGCTCCCCGAACGGGTACTCCTACATACGCAAATATCACAAACAGTAATTTACTTAGTTCTAAGTTAGCTAGTGATGTAATATTAGATTAGGGCCGATCTTTCCCTTTTCGTAGCGATACCCAAAATATTATTTTGTATTTTTTTCTTCGCGCCTAACACCTGTGCGTCTTAAACAAGCAGACCAGTTTTCTCTTTTTCTTACATTGCTAAGTTCAAGCAATTTCAATTTCACTCAAACGTGATTTACTGGATTCTTGATGTTTAAGGGCGTGCCCTTACTCACACTGCGATTTTCCAGGTTTTATCGCAATCACTCGTATAGTGATGTGAGTATAGTATAGCACAGGTCGGTCCTGAGTGCTTTTTTGTCCTTAAAGTAAATCAATGATGCATTTGATTAATGATTCCTTATTTGAAACACTAACATCAACATATCACAAATAAGCTCACCAACGTGTGCGGGAATTGTTACGTTCCGCATATATACAAATAATAATTCTTTATATCATGTTTTTTAAATTATATTAATTTAAAAATATTTGGATTTCGAGTCGTAAATTATTATTTATTTTGACCTTTTTGTGATATCCAAATGCAGGAATCTTTTGTATTCGTCACGTACTGTCAGGCTGTAATAAACTAACCCCTACCGCGTCGTTTCTTGGAATAGTTTTGGTAATTTTCCATTGACTAACACATTTAATTTTAATTCCGCATTTTGATATCTAAATGCAATAGAAATTCAAATATTAATCCTTCTATTTCTCACACAGAATAAACGTCTATTATTCTGTTTAGATATCTATCTGCTAGGTACTTATATTGAAATTAATATCACAATTTTAATTTACGCCTATATCTTTAGCGCGACACTTTCTAGCGTGCCTATTCTCTTTCCTTATTGGTTAATTCAAACACGACCAGTATCCCATTCCTCAGCCTAGGGGTTCTTTTAAAAGCCGCCGCGTGTAAGACACAGAGACTTCTTCTCCGGCCAAGACCAAGTACACATGCATCACTTCCGCGAAGTTGGTACCGTTAGGCTTCTAACGCAGTGGCCACGTGTTTATTTTGCGACCGCAAAATATACCTAACATCCTGGCCCTGGATATACACACACAAACCGCAAGTATTTTACGTATCGTCCGATACATATTTTAATCTAACCCTTTTTTATATTTTCTTAAACAGCTTAATATCTTTAGATTTACCTTTATTACAGTTTTACCATTACGCTTATCTTGTTTTTTTTTTGTTGCTCTTGATCTTATTAATTATCTTTATTTAATATACTCAAGCTTTAAGAATTAATTTAACTTAGTGAATAAAATTTTAAGGGCAATCCTGTTGTTTTATTTCCACTAATAATCTTTCTTTCAGCTTGGCACACGTCCTGGACTTTTGATGCTCATTGTACACAATTACTAATTATTAACTCCTTACATTACATTTACATTCTTTCTTATTTGCATTTATTACAGCGCTTCAGCTAGCCGGACACGCGCTCGTAATATGTTTACTAACCATCACTCACGTGCAAATAAATATATATTCTCTATTAAATAATATCTCTATTATTATTTAGTTGTATTAAGTACATTTAACCCCTTAACACTAACACATAATATGTCACACATAAAATACAGCATTTTTAAAAAAGGAGGTAATACCATCACCTACAAACATCAACAGTTGATTGGTTAAATGTTCAAATTTTTGCACTGTATCTAGTACTATACTCGTAATCGCTTCACCTGATATTTTTCTAACCTTTTGCTAGTTAATAAAATCATAATGTATATTTAAGGGCTTCCAGTACACATACTATTACACTACAGGCCATAAGTGAGGGATCACTTATCATAAATAACAAAACACTTGTATTTTAGACACATCCCTTACACTTTTACCTGTTTTGGTGAGAATAATTGAAATAACAGTTGTAAATGTTATTCTGAGAAGTATTATTCGGATTATTATTATAAATTAGATAAATATATTTGTTTCTGAAAAATATTGTAAATCCTTTTAATAGTTTTATGGTGTCTATTTAATAGAAATATATTGTATACCTCAATAAATTTAATAGGGTTTACAACGCATTATTATTATAATGGTATTAGGAATTCATAGTAAACTATTTAGCAATTGTCCGAGTAAGTTGCAATACGAGTATTTGAGAACAGACGTAAAAGTAACTTATAAAAATGCTGAAAAGAAAGGACTTAGCGCAGAAACTCGTAGTTCTATAATAACGCTACATGGTGAAAAATTTTCACTGCAGCAAATAGCCCAAAAGTTAAATTTATCTTATCACGCGGTGCACGGAACAGTGAAACGATATTCACAAAGTGGATTATTACAACCAATAAAACGTTGCGGAAGGCCATGGGTTACTACCAGACAAGAGGATTTGCGTCTAAAAATACTATCAAAACGAAATAGGCGCCTCACAGCTCCTCAGCTTCGAGCAGAGCTGAATGAAGGCCGTCGAAAGCCGGTGTCATTGACTACTATAAAACGACGTTTGACAAAGGCGGGACTACATGGGCGTATTGCAGGTCGAAAAATATTATTGAATCCACGAAATCGTAAAAAACGGTTACAATGTGCCCAGGACCATCAACACTGGGACATGTGGAAAATGTGGAAGCAGGTGTTATGGACAGATGAGTCAAAGTTCCAAGTGTTTGGTAGTAATCGACGAGTTTTCGTTCGAAGACAAGTGGGTGAAAGGATGTTACCCGAATTTGTAGTGCCAACTGTTAAACACGGGGGAGGTTCTGTGCTTGTTTGGGGATCCTTTTCCTTTGATGGTGTCGGAGATTTGTACCGCATTGAAGGCATTTTAAAAAAAGAGGGGTACCTGAAAATTTTGGAGGAACATGCAAGTCCGTCTGGATTAAGGTTAATTGGTGAAGGTTTTCACCTACAACAAGATAATGATCCCAAACACACTTCCCAACTCTGTAAAAACTATGTGAATCAAAAAGAGGAGGAAGGGGTGCTGATAAATATGATTTGGCCACCACAATCACCCGATCTCAACCCTATCGAATTACTCTGGGACGAATTAGATAGAAATGTGAGAGAAAACTGTCCACAATCGCAGAAACAGCTTTGGGTGCAACTTACAAGGGTGTGGAATAATTTACCAATGGATACGCTCCAGAAACTTGTATCGCGGTTGCCTAATATTTGTAATGAAATTATGCGCAGAGGTGGATACTTCGACGAAAGTCGAATATGATAAGAAATTCTACAGAATATGTTGAAATTATATTATTTTATAAGGCAAACTGTTCATTTGTCTCGTAGATAGAGTTTTGTAGAAATATACGTTTTGTTTCACTAAGCGTGCATGTTTTTTTTAAATTTCATCTACTGATCCCTCACTTATGGCCTGTAGTGTATATTTATAATAGAATTTTATTTAGATCTGCCGTCTTGTCAGCACATAATCATACGTGTTAACCTTTTACTACGGCTTTGATTCTATTTTCGATTTCTTCGTGTAGAGATAGTAGATAGTTTTGCAACGTTCTCCGAGATGGTAGTTTTCAGTTGAAATTATATTTATGCTGAAAGAATCGAAACTGTTTTTTATTCAGTAAGTTTAACTGTGTTTAGTTGTGATCATTAAAAGTAAATCTAACATGAATTCAGCCCTTGGTGGCAACGAATTTTGTTTCTTTCTGTGTTTTTTACTATTAATATGATATCTACAGTTGTTTTTATCCAAGTATATCAAAAACGTTGTATATTATCGTAGAACCGTTATAAAATAAATCTGGAAATTCACTGATATACTTCTTGATCGTGCCAACCAATGGTTACTTTTTCCCTTTTTAAATGTTTATTTAAATAAACTTTATTAATTATACTGAGTGGTACTAGTAAAAATTTTGACGTTTTCAGATTACAATGCAACCGTTTCGTTTATTTATATTTTTCATTATTCAGATATTTTAAAGTTAATTACGAATTCGGTATTTCTATCTTCTATTATTTGTGCTGCTTTATTCATTATACCTTATTGTTGTGGGTATACAATTTGCATTGCCCATATAAACCAATTTGTTAATTAATTATAACTTCTATTGCTCTCTTACAGCATGAAATTGTATTTTACAAATGCTTCTGTTGGTCTTTTTCATTTCATCCTGTTCTTAGAATTATCCTAAATTGGATGAAATATTGAAGTTTTATATTTTATACTAATTTATCAAGCACGCGCAATTTTAGGAATTTGACTGTCTTAATTTGAATGCGAAACAGATAATGAAATTACATCAAGTAAATTCGGTATTAGCGTTATTTAAAATAAGCATGAGTTGAATGAGTTAGATTATCTAGGAAGTGGAAGACTGCAAAATGAAGCAACTACAATTAAACCAGCGTTCGTTGTACCTGGACTCTAATCCAATTGAAAATGTTTTGTGATCTTATAAAGCATTATTTTCGCAATCACCTAGTATAAAGAATATTTGAGGCTTATTAGCCACGAGTGCTATTAGGAATTTATTCGTGAATATAAGAAATGCTTTTCAAACTGTTCTTTAAAAGCAGAGAGCAGACATCTTGTTAAGTAATATGTATTAATATTTAAATTATACTTCTCTATTTTTTTCATCCATCAGCCTACGTTCTTTATTAAAACATATTTAAAATATATTGACAGCTTCGCTGACGACAAAATGTAAACCCTTATTTGTTATTGCTAACTAGCAGTTAATAATACTTCGATTTTTTTACATACAAACAAGAAAATATTTTTTGATACTTACTTTTAAAAAAAACATATGTCACAAGTAGTTTTAAGAAACTATATTTCTCCAATAAAAAGCTATAAAATTTAACTCATTCGCCTCTTGTCTGTAAGGCATCTCATTAAGTATAATATGCCATATATTCTAAAATATGGAGTAGCGAATGTGTTGTAACACTAACAACCCCATTTTTTAACAATACTTTACTACAGAAATTAAATAAGACTAGAATATACATAAATAAGAAGCAACAAATATTTACATAAACAATAACACAAAAGTAACAAAACAAAGCAGTCAAAATATTCGACGAAAATAAATACCGTATATGTAAACTAAGCTAGAGTATGTAAATAGTTACTAAATATGTGACAAAAATTCAGGTGGTTATTTTAAGATTTTTATGTCCGTTTACTATTATTTATAGACATTCCTAATCCACAAAAACTGCTAAAAATGACAACCATATTTTTGATATCTGTACTAACCTCGTGTTAATAAATAAGATCCATATTTTTTTTAATCGGAGTGTTATTAATAGCCAAAATGAATTTCTGGACATTTCTTGTATTCAATAGACCCGATACAGTACACCATGGTTTAGAAATATTTAAACCTTTATCGTCCTGTATCTTCAGAATAAAGCGTCTTTCCGAAAATCATCAGAGAACAAAAGAAATTTTAAAATTCAAAGAATAATCTCCTGAATGTTTGCCGCCTGTTTAGTAAACAGATTATATATACAAAATACCAGTATTTTTTGCATGCAGATTTAATGAAACTTCATAAAGCAGGTTATCTTATATACACGATATAGTCTATAAATATACGTAATATGCAATTAAGGGTCGCATTAGCAAAAGCCTAATGAGATGAATATTTAAATTAAATAAAAAAGGAAAAAGAAAAGAAAACATACTAGTTTTGCCCACAGGCTTGACCGATTTTGTTAACGTAGTGGGGGGAGTAGGTTTACGAGCCATCATGCTCGAACCTTTTGGTGCCCCACTGCCAGCGCCGCCCATAACTTCTCCACCACGCATAGTAAGGGCATCATATTCCGTTCCTCTGTAGTTAGCATCGAAAAATTTCTTGAACCACTGGAGGAACTCAAAGTTGTCTTGAAAACGTCCCTTCACCAGTCTGTCTATGGGCACTATCTACGCAAGCAAATGAAAAATAACGTGCAAATGACTAGGAAAAGCGCTTAAGATTTAAAAAGGGATAAAAAAATTATTAGAAAAAATGTTTCAAATGAATAGCTGAATTTGATTGCCTCTATTGTCAGTATTTTTCTTTCAGTTTCTTTATAAATATAACTATGTGGAAACGTGCTCATATTCACAGTATAAATGATAATTACACAAATATAATAAAAATATAAAATAAATGAAAGTATGCAGCGAAAAAAGAAAATTTCGAACGGCTCAAAATGTCTGGTAATACAACGGTGATACCACATACCGGGTTAGTTTCTGTTAATATTGGTAAATGTACCCTCAGCAAAATGGTTATACTACGACTGCAATTTAATTGGTTGCTTATGGATGGCATTGAAAACTAGTATTAAGAAAATGTCCGGTATTAGAATTTTAATGACATTATTTTATTATATATATATAATAAAATTTATTATATATATAATAAAATTTATTATATATATAATAAAATTTATTATATATATAATAAAATAATAAGAAGAGAAAAAGTATCGGTTGTCATTTTAAGAAAATGTCGATTACGTCATAAATTTAGCAAATAATGTCTATCAAAATGACATCTACTACTAAAATATGCCTACTGTATATGTTTGGGCATTTTTATAAAAAAAAATTTCTCCATTTTATGATTTCTTATATGTTTATGATCTCACTGTATACGGTACTTAATTCTTCGGATCTTCTTATTGGAGAAGTTACTAATTATATTCAATTTAATTCCGTATCACGAATGGCACAATGTAAAAAAATGTCAGGGGAATACAAAAATGAAAGAGAAATGGAATATTTCTCAAAAATTTATTATCAAATTAGTAGACTTCTCAGATCAATATGAAACGCAAATGTGAAGAGAAAGATTATCGTATAAAATAAATACCAAAAAATATCCTAATGGCAGTTCTTTTCTATTTAATTACACAAGTGAAATTAATACAGTTCAATTTATATTTAAATTTTTAATGACCAATATTAATTATGAAGAATGGCAGAAGGAAACTTTTGTTTTATTTCAGTACTTTTATGCAAATGAAATTGATTTTTGTTATAATAAAAGGCAATTTTATTACAACAAAAATTAATTTGATATCTCCATATAATATTAAAATAAATTTCTTTAGCATTTATTTACATAACAGCAACAGACTTCAACTTTAATTTCCAGACCGAAATGAAAAACGTAAAAACTAAATCGTATACAATTTATGTATTTCAAAATATAACTGAGCATGTCTTTAAATTAATTAAATTTGAACAAAAAAATATTTGTTTTTCTTTAAATTTAAGTATAGCTTAATTATAGATATTCTTAGAAACTGTTACCTTAAAAATTAAAATTACAATTCATAATTAAGGCTTTAAGAGTCATGCTAAGTACGATAGATTCTTAACCACGCAGTATATTATGTTTATTATTGAGATTCCTTTTTCTAATTAAGTTAACTATTCAATACAAGTGAGCCTGTTTATGACGGGTTCTTCTATAATGCGACCTGAGGTTTTGCGCATGAAGTTTAATACGTTTATAACGTTCAGCACTGTCAATTAACATGTTCAATGAATTTTTAAGTTCATCTCTAGATATGTCCTGCGAGATCGCTGTTGACGCCTTTTTAATGGCTTTGACGTCGACATAACGCTGTCCGTTGATCGGCAAATGTAGTTTGGAGAATAGATAGAAATCACAGGGAGCCAAATCCTGTAAATACGGTGAATGGCTGATGGTTAAAATGCCATTTGTAGTTAGAAAATCAGTGATAACCGTCGGGCGATGAGATGGTGCATTATTAACAAACGCTGCTACCATTTTTTCAGGACTCACACGACGAATATGCGCCAAAAGACGCTTCATAACATAAAGATAATATATAAGATATACAGCACTGACTGTTTGACTAGTTGGTACAAACTCTTGTGCACTGTATCTTTCGAAACAAATCAATAATGTCTTCACTTTTAAGTTCTCTAAACGGTCTTTTTTTCGATCTTTCTTCGTTTGGATGCTTCTATTCAGAGCTTTGACGCTTGGTCTTTGGATCATATTGAAAACATCACGTCTCAGAGCCAGTTACAATAGAATACCTGAAGTTTCGTCCTTTTTTGAGTCTTTACAATCTTGAATTCAAAGCAATTTTTGATCATTAGTTAGCTTGTGTGGTACAAACCCTACACAAATCTTTCTCAGTCCTAAATACTGCGTCGAAATACGATGAATTCATTTTTAAGAAATATTTAATTCCATAGATTTTTTGCACCTGGATGTTCATTACTTATGTCCGTACGACCATCTTTAAATCGTTTATAACACTCATACACATCACAGTAAACGATTTAGCCAGTTTAAAATAAAACTTCATAATTGCTATTTGTTCAAAATTCATTTTTCGACCAATACCAAACTCACTGTTACTTTATGCGCAATTTCTGTTTCTAATGATGCCAATGTAATGATATTTTGACATAACATTGGTGAAAGATCTACCCTACGACGAATATTTTTTAATAGATGGCGCCACGAAAAATTTAAAAAAGTTGTTTTCTCTGCGACAGACTGTGTACGTACATTCGATATTATGAAATAATAATTAATAAATTACATATTAAACGTGGATACTATAACATAATATAATAGCGCTCACGAATAGCAAGAACGACTTATAAACTATATTTAATTTATCATTAATGTAATATTCATTTTCAAGTATAAAATATTTGTTTTTCATACTATTCAAAATCGCTTTAAAATTCAAGATGAATGGGTAAATCGGATTTTAAAAATATAGTATCAGATAATTTTTATCGTACGAACCAAAACAATTTGTTTTATTCCTAGTCAAGCACATACATATTTTCAAGTTGACGTGATTGAGATTTCCTTCTTTACAAAATATTATTGTGCATGTGATACAAACTTATTTTATTTATATGCCGCAATAAAGATAATCCCCTTGACAAAATATACATCTGACAGAACAAAGACAATAAAATGTAATCCACAGCAACCATGTTGAAATAACATAAAAAGCAGTCATTGTATATACATTTATTGAACGCCACTATAAAACAAATGTAGATGAAACAATAACAACCTGAGCAATGCCACCCGCGTTGTATTACCTGGCTTTTTGACTGTATGACCGTTACCCTGTCTGGTGAGCGCTGGTTTTTGATGAGTCGCGTGATCGTGAGCCCCAGAGCCGAGGGCCAGACCTCCACGAGCCTCCAGCGCATCATATTCTCTGCCGTCATAATTCGCGTCAAAGAATTTCTTGAACCATTGTAAGAATTCAAAATTATCTTGAAAACGTCCCTTAATTAATTTATCTACAGGAATTACCTGTAATAGTTTGTCAGCACTTACAAAACATAATAAATTAGTGTAAGAAACATTGACATATGTAAAAAATTGCTTGCTCCAATTCTCTTGAGGAGCAAAATGTAAATTAACCTGTCATACTATCTGCTTCTGGGTTTCCGGGCTGGAACCGCGTCACGAAACGTCGGCAGATATACAAGTGACGCGGTTCCAGCCCGGAAACCCAGAAGCAGATAGCATGGAGCACGACCGCGGAAGTCTACGTACCAAATTAACCTGTCATAATTTCTAACAAAGTTTATAGAAATAGATAAAGATAAAATAAAAGTCTTTTATTATTCATAGTTGTTTCTAAAATGTCAAAATTAACAGTAACAACTACTTATTGAAATTATTACTAAAATTATTTCTTAAGAATAAAATTTTTTAACTATTCTTTTATTCTACTATGTGATGGTAAAATAGTCTACTCGAAAATTATGAGCATGGTATTAAAAAATCCTATTAGCACTAACGTGCAATCTTAGATAACATTTACATATTTAATATTTTTTTAAATCAACATTTTACTATTATAAGTGTATATTATTGATATATAAATGTAGATATTGGATCAAGTTCACAGGCAACCCATGTTGATCTTCGTCTCGCTCCAATAATACTACTAAGATACGTGTACAGTCTTGTTCATATGTATTCGACACCCATCAGATTTATCAGCTTTAGGTATAATAAAAGAAGTTAATATTTTGTTGCACCAGCTTTTGGTTTTATCATTATATGTATCCTGTGGCATACTACATACGTGATTATAACAATCTTTCCTGGTTAAACTATTCCACACTTTTTTTTTAATATTTATTTTAAAGAATATTTAAACTTTGACACTTTTACAATTAAAATATGCCATAAATGTTCAATAGGTCTCTGCGATTATTATTCTAACACCCGCAATTTATTTTCGCTAAACCAACGCATTGCCACGTGTGTTTTAAAGCAGAGGGCATTAATCTGACTGAAAATAGTATTTTAGTAAGTCATTGTCAAATAATATTGAAAAGCACGGACCCAATTCTTCCTCTGACATGGTGATACAGTGGTCACTGTTTGTGCGACCTTCGTGTAAATAAAGGTCTCCAATGCCAGCCGCAGACACTTCCAAACCATATCACAAACCCAGCCACATTTTATTGTAAGTACAGTCTTTCTGGTATATATACTTCCTCATGCCTCCTAAGAACATATTGAGTACTAGGTCGTCGAAAAGATAATATATAAGATATACAGCACTGGTTAAGCAAATATTACTATTCCATGTTGTTGCCAAAAAGCTGTAAAAGTCTATCTTTGCTTGACCTTGTCTTTGATTTTTCGACCATTTTTCTGTCTGTTAAAAAACAATCTTGTTGCCTAGTATTGTTTAATGATAGTGTGGATTACAGACTTTATTTTCTTTACTGTAGCAGATAATGACTTTTTTTGTAATTGCAACGGGAATATTTGAGAGCTTGACTTGCGTTTATTCGTATATTTCAGGCACTATGCGTAACATTGAATTATGAACACAATGTAAAAAAATACAATACAAGAAACTCACTTGCAAAAACCGCCAGTGATACTTTCTTCACAGAAAATTCCAATAAGGTTAATATAACAAAACCAACCTTTCGTTTACAAATATAGTTAGTTTCATTTTACAACAAAATCTCATTTATGGACCCAAACTTAAATAAGTATATACCCCCCCCCCTACTTTCTTATAAATTCTATGATAATCCAAACGTTAGGTTTTTCTAGGGATGTCTAATACATATGAGCATGGAAGTATTTTGCTAATAGTGCTTACTGGTGCGCTATTATAAAATTTTGATCTTTCCCAAATAAACATCGTGTATATTACTTGTTACATGTTTATGATGAGAAAAATTAAAGTACGGATTGATAGTAGTTTTTAGTCCCAATCTCCTCACTTAGACCACAATTAGACCGCCACAAGCAGTGATCGATTTGGTGATGATTGTTTATGTAAAGTATTAATACAATTTTTTTAGGTGCTTTTTAGAGGCTGGATTACCTCCAAGCACTTATATAATTACAATATGGTAAATTTTCTTTGGATTTACAGTAAATTGAAATTACGGAAAAATTTTGTTTAAAATATTTACCAAGCCTCGGATCTCCTTCATGTTAATGTTAATTACAAATTCTATACTAACGGTACTTTCTGGCATTGTTGTTTACTATAACATTGAAAATGTTAACAATTTATTTTCCAATAATCAATTTTCTCAGGCTATTCAATTTTCAAAAAAAAATATTTTCTACTATTAATTCACCATATATTTACTACATTGTAGTCTTTCGAAGAAATATATTTCAAAATTAATGACATCTCGAAAAAAAAAACTGATTCTGCCTTATAAATAAATTAGCTATCCATAGAATAAAATGAAGTTCGACTAACATAAATACACTATATCTACAAATGTACATTAGAGAATTCTCCCTTAATGTATGTAATAATTTCGTGTGTTGATTGTATAGTAATAAAGGTGTCCTTAGCATAAAAATCATTTTACCATTTTAAATGTCTTCAATTACTTTTGCATATATTAGCAACTGTAGTCTGTCCCAAAATAAGACGCGTTTCAAATACCACGCCGAAAACTGATTATTGGTAGTGATTTCATTAGCTCTTTAAGCGGATAGGTGCAATACGGCAAATTAGTACTATCATATTTACGTTCAAACAAGTTGACAACGATCTCTATATTTTTGAGTACAAAATCGCATGCAAAAAAGAACTATTATAAACATGTACAAAAAGTTTTGTCGTACACTCCGACCATTATAATTGACATCTCATACATTTCTTGTACTTCTGTGGTAATAGACACATAATAAGAAATGTACATAAAGGCTGTTAAAATCGTATATTTGAACAAATGCAAAAGATACAGTCAAACTCACTACTCCTAAAGAATAGTTTTTTAAACAAAAATGAACTATCAACGCTTAAGAAAAATCATAGCAGTAATAAGTAATAACAAAAGATAATTTCATACCAGAAATTAATCTATACTTTACATGAAATTATTTACACCTTATTAAAACAGCAACAAAAATTATTTAGAGTAACATATAACAGACATTAGCACTTTTGTGGAATTCACTTGCTAATTGTTTTTCTGTTAATTTAATATCTTGACATTGTGGCATACATGTAATTTTATATTTATGATGCCTCCACACATTACTTTTATTATTAAAGAATTTTAAATTATATGTAGTTCTATACTAATTTTATAAAATGTAATTGTACTATACATATGTAAGCTTATATACACTCAGCGGCAAAATTAACGCATAATTTATAAAATTTAAATTTTGTTCCGAAAAAAGCTACCAATTTGGTTTGTTTGCATCTAACAATGAAATAAAGCATTTAATGCTTAAAAATAAAATCATAGTTGGCGCACTTCAATGTTTATTAAGTCAGTTTAGTTCTGTTGTCAGAAAAAGTGTAATTATCACAGATCAATTGTATTCGTTAAATTCGTTAAAAGTTGTTATTTTGTGTGACTTTCTGTTGTCTTTATTGTCATTTAAAGCATTTTCTTTGTTATGGGTATTTTAAATCGGGATAATGCTATACGAGCAACGACATTGTTTCAAGAAGGAAGGACTCAACAATATGTCGCAAATCTTCTTGGAGTTAACCAATCGACTGTCTCCCGACTTGCTAGACGACTTCGGGAAACTGGTGATGTAAGAAGGAGACCGGGGCAAGGAAGGAAACGAGCGACTTCGGCGAGAGATGACCGATTTTTAACTTTAAGTTCCCTACGTGATCGCACTTTGACTGCTACAAGGCTTCAGGGTGTATTAGAAATAACCCGTGGTGTACAAGTTAGCGAAAGGACAGTTCGAAGAAGATTAGCAGAAGTTGATCTGCACGCTCGACGCCCTGCTAGATGCCCTATTCTGTTACCACGTCATCGGACAGCTCGACTAAATTTTTGTCGTGAACATGCAAATTGGGGAATTGATGATTGGCGAAGAGTACTTTTTACCGATGAATCCCGGTTTTGCATACGAGGTGCAGATGGCCGTCAGAGGGTCTGGAGGCGACCAGGTGAACGTTTTGCGGAATGCGCGATTGTAGAGAGAGATCGATTCGGTGGAGGTTCTGTTATGATATGGGGAGGCATTTCTTTGAATGGCTCTACAGATCTAGTCATTGTAGGTAGGCCTACTTTAAATGCTCACAGGTACATTGAAGATATTCTTCAAGACCATGTAGTGCCATTTGCTGCAGGAGTCGGCGAAAATTTCCTATTAATGCAGGATAACGCGCGACCTCACATAGCTAATATCGTCAATAATTTTCTAAACGAGGTTGGTATCCAGTGTCTGAACTGGCCTGCACGCAGTCCGGACTTGAATCCCATAGAGCATCTATGGGATGATATGAAACAGAAGCTCCAGCATATAAGACCACGAATAAACACAATAAATGAACTTATGGAGGCGCTGGAAGAGGAATGGGGAAATGTTAATCAAAACGTCGTTCAGAATTTGATTGAAAGTATGCCACGTCGAATTCAAGCTTGTATACGAGCACGAGGTGGCCATACTAGATACTGATCACCATTTTGTTTCAATACTGATCACCATTTTGTTTCATTGTTGTCATTTTAATAAATTATGCAAATTCAAAATTCAGTGCAGAAAAACAATTAACGGTAAAATAAGGAAAAACAAATGAATTTAATCAAATTTCATTCTTTGAGTGTTTATGTACCTTTGTTTTGATAAGTCATAAGTTTGTCAGCAATATTTTTTGATTTGTTAATAAATTATTTAAGATTTACTGATTATGCGTTAATTTTGCCGCTGAGTGTATATGTTAATTGTTGTTCTTCGAACTATTCCTAAATATAAGTTTTGCACGCCAAAGTTCTACCACGCATGGGAAAAAGCGCATTATAATTGTATAGGCTGCTTGAAATAATCTGAACTATTAAAGGTGCCAACTAAACAGTAAAATACAAATGGTATCGGTAAATATTGACGTGCCAATAACAATATGCATTACCCTACGTTTTGGAAAACAATTACTTAGCAGTTCTTGGATCTCAGACTAAAATTAAACTATATACTAAGTATTTGAATCACTGTTATTCTAAGACAAACTATAGAAACACGTGCGTTTATAACTTACCTAGTCAAGTCATAAATACTGGTACACAGAAAAATCGACGCCAAATGAAAACGAATATTAAAAAAAAATTTTTTTTTGTTTTTATTGGGTTATTCAATGGCTACAAATCTTAGAACAACTTATTCGAAATGACTTCCATTTACCTTCCAGCACGACTTGAGACTCAATATTTGGGTGTCAAGTAGAGCAAACCATGCCCTCTAATACGAACCACAACTTGTAATCCAACGGGTTGAGGTCTGGACTACCAGCTAGCCAATCATCCTTCCTTTGTGAGCTGGAGCAGTCTTGCTGGAAAATCCATGGCTCATTGGTGAATATTGATTGGTTGAGAGGCTTCACAATGGGTTCCAAGACGGTTGATTGATATACTTTGGCCGATGTTTTTACTCCTTTCTCGCAAAAATGGAAGTTGGTAACGCCATCGTAGCTCACTCCCCACCATACCATTACAGACGCGGGATGGTGGCCTCTTTGAACCCTCGGGATGAGTTGGGATGCTTCTCTGGATGACCGAGCATACACACAATCGTTCTTTTTATTAAACGATTCTCCTACGGTGACGATTTTCTCGTCAGTAAAGAGAATTTGTCTGTGAGCGTTCTTCGCGTACCGGCTGAGTAACGCTTTCGATTTTCGCTTGCGTTTTTTCTTCAATGCAGCCGTGAGCAAGTGTCCAGTGTGTTGCTTGTACGGGCTGAGTCCCAAATCTTCTCTGATAATGCGAGACATGGATTTTTGCGAAATTCCCGCGACAAGATTTTCTGTTTTCGCAGCGGTTTTCGGTCGATTCGTGCCTTCACGGTTTTAATCGCTTTCAGAGTTCTCACAGTGCGCGGGCGGCTGGATCTTTAACGGTCTCGTACTCCACCAGTATCCTCAAACAACTTCACAGCACGATACACAAAATTGTGAGTGATTCCAAGCGGTCGCAACGTCCTAAAGATATCGCCTTTTTCCATGTTGCATTTTAGTAGGCCAACTACAACAATACGATTTTCGATGTCTCCCCATTCCATGATTGTAAACAATTAATGTCAAAAACTTTTTACGTCACAATGAAGCATAAATGTCAAGTGTCAAATCGCAATCAATACGAAATCGATGCGCCCAGTGTTGCATTCGTAATGAGTGCGCCCAGTGTTGCGTTCAGTTATGTACCAGTATTTATGACTTGACTAGGTATGCACGAATATACACTACCGTCCATACTAATTCGGACAGCTGGTGAAATTTAGTAAACTCTTCTAAAAATAATATAATTGCATTTAAATATAAATAATATATTCATATTAGATCCTTTACGACATTCGACGACATCAACGCACGGTCAGTTTAAGGGATCCAGCACGTTCAGGTCGTAACCGAATAACATCTCACGCCAACGGTGAGCATATAAAATTGCTGAATAAACTAAATAGGACACTCACGGCAGCCGAAATTGCCGCAGAAATGAATCGCGACTGTGCAAGTAAAATTTGTTACTACGGTAAAAAGAATATTAAAAGTTGCAAATCTTCACGGCCGCATTGCTGTAAGCACGCCCTTACTGCAATGGGGTACACAGGCAAAAATGACAACAATGGGCAGAAGCACACAGAGATTGGATACTGGATGACTGGAAAAGGGTTTTATGGACTGATGAATCAGTTTGAAGAGTTTGGACAATCAAGGCGTTTTTGTAAGAAAAGCGAGGGGTCAAAAAAACGCTGCGGGATTGTATAGTGCCAACCGTCAAACAAGGAAGAAATTCTGTGCTTGTTTGGGGTTGTTTTTACTACGCCGGCACAGGTGACTTGAAGCGAATCGAAGGTATTTTGCGAAGAGAGGGTTATTTAGAAATATTGCAAGAAAATGCAATACCTTCAGGGCTACATTTAATCAGCGAAATTTTGTGTTTTTGCAGAATAACCACCCCAAACAATCAGCAGTAATATGTAAGAAATTCTTAAGTAGCCAACAAAGCAATAATACCTTACAAATTGTTATGGGATGAATTGGACAGGAAGGTCCAAAAAGCGTGCCCTACCTCAACAGATCACTTGTGGAACATATTACACATTAAACACTCGCGAAAGGGATGGCTCGAAATGTACTTCTTAGCGCAAAGAAGGGTTTCTTCGATGAGCGGAATGTTTAAGATATCTTTGTTTATTTAATGTTAGAATTACTTTAATTTTTATTATTATACTTTATAAACATCTACAAACAATAATGCAATAAAAATTTCAAGTTTTGACATACATAAATTAATTTTAATTGTTTTCCCTTTTTTTTAAATTTGAATGTCCGAATTAATATGGATGGTAAGTGTACGACAAGCATATTCTTAAGCGCAAAAATATAAAAAATATGGAAAATCCAAAATTAAAAACGATTAAAGTGATCGGCTCGACGTTTTTGTTAGTAAGTCGTTGCAAAATTTGATATTCTCGCTATTTAGATTAGTACACAATTTTAATTTGATATAGAATCATTAATATTTTCAATTGCCTATATCATGGAATTTGCTATGAAAAGTTATTGACAGAAACATTTGAAAAATATAATTTACAGAATACAAGTTAAAAATATATAAAATATTAACATCTGTTACAATTCTAAATTATATTTATCTAAAAAGAATGCATATATTATTTAGTTTCTACAATATTATTCCAAGATTTAAAATATTTAATTTTATTGTAGTTAAAAAACAAGCATATATTCAGCTAAGATATATTTATCCAAAGCTTTAATTTACACAATACCATAATAATTGCTATCCATATACATATATTATGTATATGAATCAGTCAAACACTATATTTTAAAACACGTGAATTAATTTCTAAAATAAAAAATTAATTAATTTTCAGCACAGGTTGTAAAGCTTCTAAAGTTACAAATTGGAAATGTGGCTATATACTACGGGAGTAGAGTGAAATATTGTCGTGCTTACTACGAAAGCAGTTTAACCAAAATATTTATTTCTCAAAATCCTCTTTCTACTCAAAATGGTGCTCTTTCTACTCAAAATGGTGCTCGAGCTTCTCAAAATAAGTTATTTTAACATGATCTCATTGTTTGTCTCGGGTGTATGATGAAGATCTATGAGGTTTGAATCTATCATCATACAAGAAGATATGAAGTGTGAACACCTATGAGGGGCACAGAATTATGTTGCACAATATCTCAAAAAAAAACTTGTGTTACTAATGTTCAATCTGTGCGTTTTCGGTCGATTGCTAATAATCGCTTCACCCTTTTCAGTTAGAACTGTTTATATGTAAATTCTGGTCCGAAGTATTTTTTCGTTTGTCTGAAAAAATTACAATGTCCACTAACTCCCGCACAATATTATAACATCTTGAACTTTTTTAATTCAATATCATAATAATTGTCGAATTTAATCTTTCAGGATGCTCATTATCTTGGATCGATGTAAGATGATGTTTAAATTCTGCTGTCCACTTTTTTATTGTTGCAAACGAAGGCGCATTCCTTTAAAGAGTTAATTCTATCTCAGTTTGTATTCAGTTAGTGTTAATTGTTTTCGCAAATGTACAAAAGTTATTTACTTCAAACTCGAATGAAAACTTACTGGATATAAATAAATTTAACTTCATTTTACGGTATAATTTACTTAAGTATATTGTAATAAAGGTGACTGTTGTATATTGCTGTTAGACGGTTGATAAAAGAAAACACAAAAATTACATTTAATATGAAGGTTAATTTTGGCAAATTTCTATTATAATTCTAATATACAAAGTTAAAAAAATCAAAATCAGTTGTTGTCTTAGAGCTTAAGAGAGTAAGAACAATACTATTCAAATTATTAATAAACAATTACGTTTACATAGAAAGCTCTGAAGAAAAAGTAAAAGAATAAGGTAGAGGAGAGCTAAAAAAGGACCGCAAAAGAATAATTATGGTGGTGGGAGACCACATCGATTATGTAGTAAAACACATTATTCATTAAAAGAAAACGACAACAATCAAAAATTGGTAATAATCTAGTTACTGGAACAAATGTGATTATATATAAATAAATATAAAATGAAGCAACGCCAAATGAAAAAAGGTGGAGACGAAATTGAAATACAAGGAAACAAAAAATGCAGATGAATAACATAAAAGCAACGGAACAAATGACATTTCATAAAAAAAGAATATGCAGGATGCTAAAGTTATAAAGGAATTACTTAGGACCCTCCTACATATTAAATTTCTTCCGAAGAATCTCAACAAAAACAAATAAAATAGAACAATGTCATAGCAATTTTATGCAAGACAAATCAACGACAGGTGCAATACACAATTTTAAGCAAATAAAGGAAAAGCCACATGATTGATGAAATAAAAATGCTGTTTGTGAATTTTTGACAAGCTCTCGATTCCATAACGATAGAAACACATGGATAAATTCTGGTAGCTACAGAAAACACATTTATTATGTTTACACTTTTTTAGTGTTACTCGAACATATTTAGACAACTATAGATATGATATAATTGCAAAAATATTTTGTTAGATTTAAGTTAAATCCATTTACAAATACAGAAATTAAGGGACTGTACCTATGGTGCGTAGGCCATATATATATATATATATATATATATATATATATATATATATATATATATGTATAATGTTTATGTGCGTGTGTGTATGTATTTATATAATACAGTTTTATTTTCTGTAGTACTGTATGTGCCACCATACATGTTTCGGTCATTCTTAATGAAATTCTATAGTTTAAATAAATATTTTACATTTTAACATTGCACGTCTACATGATTTATTACATTATGTAATATCAAAATTTAGGCAATTATAAATAAAACATTTATTTATTTACATAAATAAAAACCAGGTTGTTCAATAAGTTTTGTCGTTCGATGAGAGATGGCGCCCAATCTACACTTCGAATTGTAATAATGCCGAGTTATATTATTGTAAACCTTAAGTTCTAATGACAACAGAGATATGAGGTTTCTACTATAAGTATATCTTAATTACAAAATTGTGTAATTTATGATGAGAAATAATAACATTAGTTAATTAGGGTGTAAAATATATATTTAAAGAAATAAGATATAATAGCGTTGGAAAACTTGTTACATGCTCAGTTTGTCATCTGTTCAAATTTTATGTACATATGTACATCGCTGTAGATATAAATTTTTGCTACCTTGGAAACAACATTTTAGACCATTTTTCTATCTTTCTTTTTATTAACGAAATTAATTATAGTACGACTCTGTCTTTATAATTTTCATTGTCCTAGAGCAGAGGTATGGAACCTTTTTACCATTAGGCAGTAACAAAGAAGGCCGTATAAGTTTTAATAAACTACTGCATATTTAAATACATTTTCAAATAACAATAATACAGTACCACAGAAGTATTTTCAAATAAATTTATTACATTCAAAAGACATATAATAGAAATAGATAAATAATATCTCAAGTTTAATTTAGTAGGTTATTTGCATTTGTTCCCTGCTTGAAAGTAATTGGATATTTGGATGAAACTTCGTAACGCGCATCCTTAATTGATCCTGTAAATGAGCATTTGTAATTGGTGTCATGAGAGAAAATGCAACAGTAAGTACTTCCAAACCAGGAAAGTAAACAGCGTGCACACGCGTAGGCATAGATATTCAACATTTTTCCATATTTTTATGGGATCGTTTTTAGAGTCAAAAAAAATTTGAGAATACTGGCTTCACCTAACTCAAATAACTCCATTTGTAGTTCCGTAGGAGCCTTAGATATAACTACTAAATGTGGCCCAAGTACCAGCTTCACAGTAGGAATGTGCTGATCAAAAATTAATCTTAAAATTTTTCAGTATATTACTCTATTAAAGAATCCAAGACACCTACATATTCATCGAATATTTAATTTTTATATTTTTGTTCATTCAACATTTTTGCTAGTTCCGGAAAGTGTTCTGTAGATACATTCGAGCGAGACAGCAATGTTTGGAAAAATGTAATTTTCTTTCGAATCGCTTAGATCTTTTGCCACATTTCATATATACATATATGATTCGTCTCATCTTGCAGACAAATAATTAAAGAGTTTTGTTTTGTCATATCAGGCAAAAAATGAAATATTTCTGTAAAATGCCTCATCAAATGGATGAAAAAAGTTTAAAATTTGTCGTCGTAAAGTTAAAACTTTTGTCAAAACCTGTACTGTTAATAGCCAGTGAAACTTGCATACCAACGCTATACGTTTTTTTTGTCTAAAGTTAGCATCTGCCAAAATTCGCAATTGCGCACTGCACTTACACAAATATAATTAACAATTGCAATAGCATTCTCCAGAACGTCTTGTAAAATGGTGGATTTTCCATAAAGATTTTGCTAATGCAAAATGCAATGAAATAATATCAAATTTTTCAAGTTAAAATTTTTTTTTCAATAAAGAACCTATCCTTTTTTACCTCTCAGAAGGCTGCCATCGATGCTGACACTGATGAAATTATTTACATTTAATTAAAATCGATGGTATACCTCTCTGAAGTTTTCAAAAATGTCAACTCCACGAGTTCTTCCAGTGAGTGTACCCAGCGCAAGACGTTCTTCGTAACACTGAAAATCTTTGGTTACAGCACAAATCAAATAAAAAACTTGCGCCGAATCAGTTTTATCAGTGCTTTCATTCAAAGCGATTGAAAAAATAAACATCATTTTTTAGAATTGTTACTTAATTAAATTTTGCGCTAATTCGTATTGCCAATAAAGTACCCACTGCTTCAAAATACATTCTTGTATTATTTCGACGTCACTAAATGGTTTGCCCCTTTTCCAAGTATTGTGTTTTTCAATAAGGCCATAACAATTTTGTATTTAAATAAAACAAAATGATTGAGATATTGGACTGAAATTTATTCCAGGTGCAGTACACATGTTACATTTAACTATAAAATTCGTTCTGGTTCATTTGACCACCGCGAGCACGTTTGTAGCGATCGATTCTTTGGGGCCAATTTTCCACCACTTTTTCATACATATCGGCTGGAATGTTGGCAATTTCACATTCGATATTGTCCCTGAACTTCTCTAACCTTGTTGGCATAAACCAACAACTTAAATTAAATCGCATGAGCGAGGTGGTCACTCGACCAGACCATTTCTCGATTACACGATTACCTTACTTTACTTCAATAGATCAATTGTTTGATCAACTGTGTGGCATGTGGCACCATCTTGTTAGAACCACATATCACTGATGCCATCCAATTCTGGTCAAAAATAGCCTAACCCAGCATGGCACGATAGCGAACTCCATTGACAGCAACATGGCGATCGATAAGAAAATATTATCTAATCACACCCCTGGCACGAAACCCACACTACAGTCACTTTTTGAGGTTGTAATGGAGTCTTTTGAAGCATATGTGGGTTTGTTGCTGTCCAATAGCGAACATTCTGCTTATTGACAAAGCTATTAAGCCCTAAATTAGCTTCATCGCTGATGAAATCGATGAAATTCAGGATTTTCTTCAAACTTTAGAAGAGAAGTTTTATCCCTTCAAATGATCAAGGGGCTTCAATTCTCCAGTTAATTTGATCTTGTAAGGTATAAGTCAAGATCTTTATGCAAAATTCGCCACGATGTGGTTTGAGAAATTCCAAATTCCTATAAACGACGTGAAATGGACTGATTTGGCACATTTTGAACTGAAGCACTTACGACTGCGATATTTTTGGTACTTCGACCGGTGTGTTGCCTCGCTGGCACAGGAACATCCAGTAGTGAATATTTTGACTCGAATTTATCCACTATAGCACGTACAGTCTGTATGGTGGGACGATTATTACGATGGAAAATCGAAGTAAGCGCTCTTAAAGTTGCGACCATCGACTCAGAATTACGGTAGTAACTTTTAATCATTTCCAAACGTTGCTCGTTTGTGAACTTTATCATAATAAAAATGTTAACCTTGACTGACGTTTTGACGTTGACAAATCATAAAAAACGTTCATATTAAAAGACGAAATTTTTATGCCTCTATGAAAAACCTGTTATTTAGTCATGTACACGAAAATAGTAGTGGTCTTAAATAAATAGGTTTCTTAATCCCAAAGAGAAAATAAAACTGTTTATATTTTAGGACAAAGTAATTTTGCATTAAAATAACAGTCGTGCCAAAATACTAACCAAATGTTATTTTTACTTAGTTAATTGGATTGAAACACTTAATATTTTGTTACTTAACCTTTATTGTTTATCACCTCTTGGCACCTGTGGGGCAACGAGTTCACCAGTTGCCTACATGTTTCTGCTGAAATTGATTGCCATTAGGCTTGGTATATTCTCCACAGATCGTCAATATTTTTCGGCTTAGCAGCAGATACAGTCTTTTTCAATTCCACCCATAAATTTTCAATGCGGTTTAAGTCTAGCGATTGTACCCGCCAACACAAAACGCGAACGTTATTATCTCTAAATCATGTTTTCGCTTTACAAGAAACATGTTTCAGATCGTTATTCTGCATAATGAACCATCTTAGTAGCACTTCTTCCTCTACATGTGATACTGGGGTTAAAACGCTGTCAATAGTGGTCTTCGTACGTGTTGTTGGTATGCATCGGAATTAAATAAATATATTTTAGATTCATCGGACCACAGTATATTACGTCATTATTTTTTGTCCACTTGTACGTATTCATGAGCAAACGATAATCTACTTTCTATTTGCCTTTTATTTAATAATATTATCTTCCTGGGCCTTCTTGGACGCAACTTTCTTTGAATCTATCTTCGTCTAATAGTGCCTATACAAAGGTGTAACTCACTTTTAATTGTAGTTCAACTTATGAACTGTGTCTTCTTTGCACATGTTATAATGTTTCTGTCTTCTCTAGGGCTACTTTTCCTTTTTCCACCACTATTTTCTTTCACTTTTCTCCAGTTATTAGCTTTTCCAATCGTTTTCGCAGAACATGACAGCGTATTTTGTAAAATCTTGAAGCTTTTGCTTCTATTAAGTAGATCGTGTATAATTACTTTTTTTCCAACGAACAATGTTTTGCTCGGCCCATATTACAACAGAAATGGATGATTAAAAAATTGTTGCATTATTCTGTAACAGACAGAACTTTATACGTCTACGTTTAATACCGCCAACTATGGTACTGCTATTTTAATGCACATGTAAATAACAGCGCATGACTAGAAAACTCAGTAATCCCCCCTCATATTCGGCATATTATCGGAAACCATACATATTCAAGGAATTTAAATAATTTCAATAGGACTGCTATCTTCGTGCACATGACTGTATGTGCTATTTTGTAAATATCGTCAACTGCAGTAGTACTTTCTTAACAAAAACATTAAAAGAGACCTGTTCTTGATGCATTCCCTTTTTCAAGTGCAGCTTATCGAGATTTACCTTCTAAACTGTAATATTTATGTTCTTCATGAGTCAAATAATCTTTTTTTGGATTCGCTTTTATCAAAGTAATAAAAATTGTATTGCGCAATAAACACATCACTTTATGTTTCACAGAAGTAAAGAAAAATTCTAACTCCCACTGTGCATTTAATGTTCTGTTTTCTTCATTTAATTTTCTTCTACAATTTGACATGATGGATAAAATAAATTAATCACAATAACCACTATACTTATTAGCAATCGATGATATACAAATACGTAAATACGTAATAATGACTGGTAGCAATATGAGGCGAGAGAGAACTGAATCGACAGCAGTCCTCTGCCAATCGCAAGGAATGTTTCCGAATGGCAAGGAATAAGGAGTCGGCACGATGATTCTGTCAAATCGGGGGATGGAGAATAAAAAGAGTTTTATTTTTATTGCCCATATTTTGTGAACGTATCTATTTCTATATCCTCTGAGACCATTGTCTGTAGTTGGGGAATTCTTACAACTTACTTTACTTTGCTATCGCAGAAATTATTTTATTTGAGGAACTTTCTCGAAATCCAATGTTTAACAATTTTATAGTTACGATGGAAAGCTAGGTAAAAAGTACAGCTGAAGTTGGACAAAGTTACGTACTCGATATGAAAAAATTATAACATAGCGTTTCACTTATGTTTACACAAATAAGTAAATAAACAAAAATTAAATTAAATAAGTATTAATAACTGATTAAAACAAAGAAGTGAATAGTTTCTACTGATTTATTTTTGTTGTTGATTTTTTTATGTTTTCATCGTTACATTTGTCAATGTATTTTTATTTGTACCTATCTATTTTCGTATTTTTCTTCGTAATTGCAACCATATATTTTCCTCTTTTTGTACCTATTTGTGCAAGCTGTACTTATTATTTAAAAAAATAAACATTACTGTTTTTCTTTAAAACAAAGTGATAGAAAATGCGGGGAGTTTTCGGAGAAATAGTCAATAAGCATTTTGGGGATTTAAGTCGAATGTTTCGGGGATTCTAAAAATTTACGTTGGCAGCACTGATCGACAGGCTTATTCCGATCGGATCGGCTAAGAGCGCGTTTAGTACGCAGAGTAATTTCAATTTTTGGAGTTCTACACAACATGTGCATAACGCAATATTGACTATGTATTACTATTGTTGAACAGGGCGCTTAGAGCGAAGCTGTCATCGCCATAGTAAACGGACCCTAAGAAACAGCAGGATCAACTCGGAATAGGCAGGAAATGCAACAAGAGATAAAAATTGCTGACGTGAATTGTTGAAGTGCGGAAGCAAAATATGCCGATCCGTTAAGTGACATTTCTGCTGTTACTATCTATCAAGCTACTATTATTATACAAAAAAAAAACTCCTATATCAACCTCTGTCCTGGAGTATTGTTCTTATAATTCTGTTTGTTGGAATAATTTATTTTTATTTTTTTGATATCACTACTGCTATCTGGCATGTTTAACATATTGTTATTAAATGGCCGGCAATATAGATTTCTTCTTAACGGCACAAGTGTAAATGTATGAATTAGTTATATTCTTTCAACGATTATTCCGAGTATTATTCAAATCAATTTTAGTAAATAACATGCTTGTGATTTCTTATCATTTTATTGTATTGTTTTTTTCTTTGTGATGTTATTCGATTATAATATTTTAACAGCGAAAGCGTCCCTCTCTTATATAACTAACTTTACATCGTCCAGCTTAAGAAAAAAAGTCACTGTAGAAGCGTAATTGTGCATTATATTTCAAGAAAAGTGATTCTATTCTTGCAACGTTTGAATAACCCATGTTAATTACTTAGATTATCGACTCGTGTTGATAAGGATATAGTACAGTCGACAATACCATTAGATAGAAAGTCGGGGCTCTCGTTTTCTAAAATTCTTTTTTTGTACCCTAAGAACAGTTAATCTCTATTACTCAATTATCAAAGGTAAGAATATTGAATCATTTCTCCTACAATCTAATTGTAGTCTTTTCTTCCTCTTTTTATGTAACATTAGGGTCCTTGCGAACGATTTAAATTATACCCAGAGTTGGACACGTGTCACCAGGCTAGAGAAAGGGATGTATTAAGTTGTGAAGTGCCCACAATGATCTTGGGAGGGAGAGCAGAAAAGCCCGGTATCGTACCCTTTGTCTCGCCCAGTCAAGGTACACGAAGATAATTTTTTGTCAGACCTATTCTGTGAATTTAAGGGCTATCAAATAGGCATGTTTTTTTCCAATTAGTATGTTTACCCCATAATCGCCGTAATTTTTGTTAATTCATTACTTAGTAAATTACTGTACGTAGTTATTTAGCCCATTAACAGCTGTACTATTTAATTGCTTGGTTACATGGTTAATTATTGTATGTGGCACCCCAGCTCATTAACAGCTATATTATTTTATTAATTCATTACATAGTTAATTATTGTACGCAGTAATCTAACTCTTGAAGCAGCTGTAGCATTTCGTCAATCTTTTACACAGTCAATTAGTCTACATAGCCACTTCATTCATTAACTAGTTACAACTGAACTTTAATTATTTGCTGTAGCTACTATATTCATTAAGCCAGCTGGAGATAATTCATTTATTATTTGTATGTCATTGTAATTCATTAAATAATTTTAGTCAGCATACAGGCTGAATATTTTACATAAGTTTATTATGTAACACTAAATACGTGTTCAGGGGAACTACTGAATCAGTTTGTTAATATTACTCTTAATCAATTCTATTTTTCTGAATTTCTGGTTTGTACTTGCAGTGAACAAAGCTATTGTTTTCCCACATTTGTGACTTTTAATACCACAATTTTCTACCTCATTATCTAAATTCTTCATGCTTCAGCTTTGGCAAACACTTCTAGTGGATACAATGCTGTGGCGTCTTCTGAGAACTTTTATATAGGGACCCCTCCCCCCCCACTCGCTGAATTATCCGGGTAGTTCCGCCCTAGATGTTGTTTAGGATTTTGGTAAGTGATACGGGCCTTTGTGACAAAAATCTACAGTTAGTAGATTAAGGCGTAGCAAACTACATTCTCTATATAATTATTATCTTTGAAGCATTGGATAATTTCTCTGATGAATATTCTAGGAATAAATTATATTTAAAAATAATTAATTTCGAAAATTGTAAAGCTTAACAATAATAAATTCTTATTGAAACAAAAATTAAAAAGATTATGTATGGTGCAAAATTAAATAATTTGAAATTCTGAAATTTAATAACAATTTTCTACATACTCATAAAATTTTAAATTTAAGAGAAATAAATTTAATAGGCGGATAAAAATATTAATTTTTAAATTCAATTAAATAAATAATCAGAGCTCTAAGAAAATTAATTATTTACTAAATGCTCAAATAAGCCACCTTCTTCAGACAAGTAGTATCCCAGCCTCTAATAAAAATTACGTTGGACATTGATTTGCTAATATTTCCGGAGTAACATCATGACTAACTTCAAAAGTCCTTGGGCGTAATTGCTCTCGATTCGAAGAACGTTGATCCCCGTAACCATATACGGTACTATTTATAAAGGGCAACAGAAAGTAATCATTTGGTGCTAGAATAGAAGATTGCACGGGCCATTTAATAGGACCTGTATTACCTATCCATTTATCTTCACAAGTAGTATTAAAAAATTACTAATATGGTCGGCATTGTGTGCAGAGCAACTATCTTGCTGGAACCAAATTTCATTAATATTAAGTCGTTGTTGCACAACAGGAATAACGTTATTTCTTAGTAAATCTAGATACCAATTCCCATTTAAATTTCCGTCAATAAAAAAGGTCCAATTATTTAGTTTTGAAGAATACCAACTTACACATTAACCATATTTGGAAATTGTGTTCGTGTATGTTTAAATGTAGATTTTTACGTGATTAATACCGAGATATTGTACGATTGTCGTATAGTACACGTAAAATGGCTTTCGTCCGTAAATAGAATATTATTAAAAATAATTCGTGATTATATTTATTAATTATTACTTCACAAAGTCCATGCGGCGATAATAATCGTCGGGAATAAGCTCTTGGGGTTGTGGATACTTTGTAAGGCCGGTATTTATTTATTTTTAAGTATTTTGAAATATTGTGGCACTGATATCAAATTCACTCGCAATTTGTCGAGATGACATAGTAGGATTTACTTCTACCGAAGCACGAATTTGTATTTTTAAATCGCCGACATTTTGATCAGGGACATTTTACCATGTATTAAAGTAAACGTTGTTTTCAACTGTCGGGCCCTATTACGAATCGTATTTGCGCTAGGAATAGGTTTTTCTGGTTAACTTACAGCAAATAAATCCCTAGTCCTTTCCGCTGAATTCCCACCGTAATTGTTCTGAACAATTGCCGACGATTAACATCACCATTTATTCATAGACTCCACTTCAATCCATTCTGTCAATTTTGATTCAATTATACAGGCTTTTTTTCGTACAACCGTGACTTTAATGTTTGTTTCGATATGTCTATGTTGTCTTCCTGTAGACTGCACAGCACTTCTCTTAGAGGTCGCTGTCGGTTTTTAAAACTTTTTATAAATTATTACTAGAAAAACAAAGAAGCGCGAAGATAGTTAATACTATCTTCACGTTTTTTTGTTTTCTAATCTTTCAGCAATGAGTATGCCAGTCAATGTGGAAAATAAGTTTTTTTGTACTAATTTCACTGCCCTGTCCCCGCTTTGATGGGAAATACATTTTTTCTTTGCTATTTTCCGGTGGGAAACGTCTTCAATTTCTCTATTCCGATCTTTTACCTTTACATTTTCTCATTGTTCAAAACTTAACACTATACGTACAACACTCATACATTTGTTTAATTCTTCGTAAAACAAAATAATTATATATGTAAGGAATATCTGGAACTGTTACACAACATTCACTTAACACTTGCAACGATAAACACAGAGATGAGAATCAGGTAAAAGTACTCCTCCAAATTACCTATAAATCTCCCTATTGGTAATAAGGAATATCTAGTGGTCATTGGCATAAGAATTTTACCTGAATCTGAAAGGCTATGACATGCCATACAGTAAAATTAAAATTATATTAAATATAATCAATTCTGATAAATTGCTAATATGATTTGGAAGCGTTTATATATTAAATACTTGTAAACAAAATAAATTCATAGTTGTTTTTAAGGTAATTTTTTAAATTATATCTTAACATCGTTTAATAATCTGAAAGTTAAATATTATTTTAATTACAGTAATCAAAGCCCCCATTTTCTGAGTTGATAAGTGTTAACGAAGATATTGTCGTTTATGAAGTCTACTACATGATGTATTAGCATCCAAATGTGTTATTTATTAACAAATAAAACATTTTTATTTGCCAAGTTTAAAGTATTTATAGAATATTTGTATACAAAATTTACATTGCGTAAGTTCGCATTTATTTATATCAAGATTTTGTTAATTTTACATTTAATTATTAAAGTTATTAACATACATAAATTATTTTTGCTGTTGCTGGTTTTTCATTTTTTAACTAAATGACGACGGTATACTATTTAAATACGATTTATAGATATGCTAAAATAATTAAATCTGAGAAAAATAATTTCTACTAAATTTTGATGAAACATAACTTATCTATTAGTTGTGGTTGGCAAATATATCAACTTCCCTTGATTACAAACTAAAAGAGATCTTGTTAAATATACGTTCTTCGTTTATAATTATTATTTTCTTAACTAGTTAATTTTTTGGGAAAAATATACCATTAGAATTTTGATAAAAAAATATGAAGCATAAAATTTGCATTTAAAAAATTATATAATATAATAATATTTTTTTTAACCATTAAACTACAATTCTCCTGAAAACTGACATAGTAGGAATCCTAATAGAAAAAAGTACTTACTTCTAACGAATCAACATCTAGTCCCGAAACAACATGGATGATAAGTAAATTTGAATTTTGTAGAAATGCGTGAATTGCGTTTTGAAAATTTTCTTTCACAACTACCATTATCACAACATTCAAATGAATGAAGGTTTGTCAGTTTAGAAAATAATCTCTTAATGGGAATTAGTTCTTGTTCTCTTAGTTTGCCGTAAACTAGGAATTTACATTTCAATATCCACAAAATCTTTTCAATCTTAAATAGGAATATATTAATTTTCCTATCATATTCTCTATTACACTCCCATCCTTTAGAAATGCATAAAAAAATTATCTTTTCCTAAATCTTGCTTACTATTTAAAAAATTTTCATTATTTCAAATGAAATTCAAAGTGTATATACACTGCATACTAAACCTATTGTATGATAACTGGTTACATTTTAATGCAATTTTTAGTAGAGTAATTTTAAATTATACCAACAAATGCATTCCAATATGAATACAAGACTGCAGTTTGTCTCAGTACGTGTAAATTTGTTTCAACAATTTTGTATCTTGGATATTATTTCTATTATACATTCTGACATTAGTTCTCATTGAGACATAAACTGATGATGACATAAAATTAATGAAACACTATAATGTGTCTTATGACTTCACAATCTTTGATGGTTTGTGAATCAATTATATATATATATATATATATATATATATATATATATATATATATATATATATATATATACACGTGTATGTGTAATAAAAGCAAATACTAAAAAATTCTTAAAATAAATACTTTCCCTTAAATGATATAATAAATTAAAATATTTAAATACTGATAGGTTTCAAAAAAATAAAAATGTCTTCTGGACAATAACTTTCCAAACATTCTAAAACTAGAGTATTATATATGAATTTTAATATTGCAATATCTCTGAAACTAATTTTTTAACATTGTACTCTTTCTAAAAGTTTTCCACAAAAGATATTTCTACATTAACAAAGTAAATTACATACTTTTAGAAAATCAAAACACTGAAAATTTGGTAACAAACTCAGTTTTATGTAAATTTTAATTTGACACCTTTTCTTTCTGAAAAAATTTAAGACGTAATTCACTATACAATCAACACAGTTTTAGAACTTCTTAAGATGATTAAATATGAATCTAAAGAAAATACCTTGTCTACACCCATTTTCTTGAAGCCTGCTTGAAGTACTTTAAAATTTTGAATATATTCATGCTCTAAATTAGTCTTAAATTTAACCCGCTTAAGTGGCACTGAATTAGGAAATAACATGTCCATAAATTGACAATAAGCAGCTCCAGTACACAATTCTTCAATTTTACCAAAATTACTTTGTAAACAATCATTAACCCATGATAGCATATCATGCCTAGAAAGATTTTCGGATGTCACATTTGTGGAATATACGTTCACCGCCATATTTATATTTCTATTGTTTTAGTCCTGCAACAAAAAAGATATGTTTAAAGGTTAAATGCAAATACTTTTCAGTTTTATTATGTTTAAGTCATTGTTAATTCACATCATGGTAACTATATAATAATGATTTAAAAATATATCTAAGAATTTTTATAATTGGAAATCAAAGTTCAGAATCGTCCAGAAAATTCCTACCGGTTAAGTTTTAATTTGCATTATATATTACTACACATTCTCACTTATAGAAAGAAAATTTAATAAATATTAGAAATAAGACAAATTTGTAATGATATACGGAATAAAAATGGTATACTTTCCATTCAAATTGGCTACCCAGCCATGAGTGTCTTGACATTTGAAGATACCATTAAAATTGTCAACTTAAAATATATTCTTAATATTTAATACAATTTATTGTACATAAACTAATTCTATTAAGTTCAAAATTTTATTAACTAATTTATTTAATACTTACCAAAGCGATGATACAAATATTTTATAGTAAATGTCGGGAGTGGTTTTTCTTTTTTCGGGACACTAAAGAATTTTAGAACTACAAGCGACAACATAACGAAACAAAATCTCTAGATTATAACACCAACAGTTCATACCGTTTCCAGGGCAAGCAATTGAAATAGGCAAAATTTAAACAGATTATGTTGATTGGTTTACAAAATCACATGATACTTTATTTACAGTAAGAACGTCTGGCTTATTGAGAAAAACGATTTATTTGAATAACTATTGAAAAAAACTTCTAATTTTAACGGTTTTTTACATCACATATGCAATGTAGAAATCTTTTGGAAAAATTTTTGTTCTCCGATACGTGAGTCAAACCCGCGATCTTATTCTCTCCGGGAATGTGCCATCACCATCAAAACAGTGCGTTCGAGTAATTGTAAAGCCTACCGCGGGTTTTGTTTAATAATTGTTTCTATAATGCAATTGTCTTCGTAATCTATTGGTGATCACACATTGCCCATAAGAATGAGATCGCAGTTTCCGCGCGGAGAATAGAAATTTTTTCAAAAATTTTGCATTACGTGTACGATGTAAAAAGGGGTTAAAATTATAATTTTTCAGTTTAGCATCGTAAAAACGCATCATTATACGCAGCTGCTGAATATTCAAGTGGTCTAAAAAAACTATTTATCAGTTTCTTTTTGTTTGTATTCCTTTCAGACGATTCAATTCATGTTAATATTTATTACTTGCATTTATAACAAACGCATATACTGTTTATTACTGTATTGTCTATAGCGGGCCCATAAACTTAAATTGGCAATTTTTGATTTATTTTTGTTCGAGCGAAACAACACCTCGACGTTAATATCGTGCATATTAGCCAATAAAAAAATTTTAAATAACGTTTTTTAAGTAGCTACTTATTTTTGTTTTGGCTCTAAGAGCGTGAGATCAGCCATTTGCTTGTGTGTATAATTTTGTATTTGTATTTGTTTTCATTGCTTGCAAAATAATTTTAATTTATTGTTCGACAGTTTTTTTTTGTATTGTGTTCTTTATGTCTATACTTATTTCTTATGTATATTTTGTATTTAATAGACTAGTTTTATTGCGGGAAATATTATATAGTATAAATATTATTTCATTTATTGTATTGTACTTATTATTTGTAGTAAATGTACATATATTAGATTTAAGTAGTCTTAAGTTTAAAATGACAGGTTCGAGAAAGTCTAGTGTATCCGGTTGCTCTGATGCGAAAAGTGTTCGAAGAGAATTTCCTATTTACGATGAAGAGGTTAGTATAAGTAAAAATATAATTAGAATAATATAATTGTAAAGTAGGAAAACAAAATATATATGTAATTCACATTTTGCTAATTACTGCCAACAAAAAAAATCATCTCAATTAATGTGTCTTCAAACAGTAAATATTCTAGGTTAGTAAGAAAGAAAATAATTTTGTATTATTGAATTCTTTTTATAATTCAACAATGCCAACATATACTTCAGATAGATGAAACTTGATTGTATATTATTTTAGGCTTTGAAGGAGGACCAAATCTGAAAAATTAATTTTTTTTATTATTTCTTCAATAAAACACAATTACCTGATGAGATGTTAAATAAACCTCAGCCATCTACATCCTTCAGGATACACAAGGCAGATAATTTATTTTGAGAAACATGTTCACTGTCAAATATAATAGAATTAATATAAAGAATCATATACATGTGATGAATTCTAAAGTTAAGGTGTCAATTTTTTGCTGTATTAATAATTTTTCTTTTTTTTGTTTATACTTTCTATTTTTGTTTTAGATGGTAAAGTAGGGCCTTTTGCATCTACACAATCCGAAGAAGATCATATTCGCCCATGGCCAGGTATTAAGAGTTAAAAATTATATTATTCATTATATCTACAAAAAATCTGAGAAACTTCCCACATCATCTGAAACTTTATTTGAGCCATATTCAGAACCTGAAGCGACTTTCTTGATTGCCACTTATTATTTTGATTTTGTGATAGTTTACATTTTCTTATTATTGTTTCAGTCAGTGAATCAGAGCCAACGACATATGCATTATCGGAGGAATAATATATTCGCCGACTGCCAGGTATTAAGAGTCAAAAGTTATTTTATTATATATATATATATATATATATATATATATACAAGATTTTGGTAGTGAAAGTCAAAGCACAATTGCAGCTCATGTGCTAGTGCTAATATTGTGAGGTATTCAAAATAAGTGAAAGCAACCTGTTGCGTGCTACTTTGTTCGTGGGACTATGCCAGGTACCCGATTCTATGTTGCAATAAAAGATGTAATAAAAAGTTGCATAGATATTGGACTGAACATTATTGCATATGTATCTGATTAGACTAGTAGTAATACAAGGACTATGTCACTTCTTATGGAGAAAATAAATAGACAATGTTTCAACAAGACATGAATATAGATACTTAGGATATGTAGTAAATGTCAAAGAGTTTGTGCATGGGTATGGTCCATGATACCTGTTAAAGTGTTTAAGAAATAGTTTTCTAGAGAATATTTCACGTGGAAAAGAGACCATATAGTCGCAAAGTGGAATGATAGTATTTAATTTAATGCGAATGATTGAGGCATCGATGATGTAAGATTAGTACCTCAAATAACTGATCGCCGTATATAAAGAAAAAAATTAACAAAATGAAAGTTTCTCTTACATCCCTGGTATTTAGCCAAGATTATCTGCAATCTGGTATTAGTAAGTGTAATGTTAAAATGTTTATTGGACCAATCAGATAAAATGAAGTAAATGTTTAAATATCATTTGAAAACAAAGTACCGAATCCTGCAACAAATATTATTGTAATTATTATTATTAATTATTTAGCTGTGAGTTACTATAGTTCCACTAAATAAGTCTGATATGTCAAACACATTAACTTAAAATAGTCCATAAATGAGTTACTTTAATTTTTGTATGATGTGCCAATATAATGTGCAAAATTATAAACAAATTGGACTCTTACAGATATACCAGGAGTGGTGTTAGAAAGGAGCGCTGATAACACTGAGTTCCTTTTATTTATGGACAAGGTTTTTGACATTGACAATGGTTCAATTGCTTCTTCCAGTACAGGAAAATATTTTTACTGTGCCAATTCAAAAACATCTCTGCAGTTTTCATTTTGAAATGAAGTGATAGAAATGTTTTCATTGTTAAAATTTCATCATCGTTCAATAAATAAGTGCACCACTAAATGTTGGTAACTGGATCCTAATACTAAAGAAACTTAAATATATATGGAGTATATTAGAAGCAAAAGTGAATTAATTACAAGTGAATGTAGTCCTAATACTAAAGAAACTTAAATATATATGGAGTAAATTAGAAGCAAAAGTGAATTAATTACAAGTGAATGTAGTGCAAATCATGCAATAATAGAAGCTAGAAATTATATTTCATAAGCAATGTGTATTCCACCAATATATTTTCACAACTATTTAGTGATTTTTAATACATATAATTGCTGATTTTCTTCCACAAGTAGCACATAAAAAATATTTCTGTGCTTATGAAAATATTTATTGTAGACAATTTAAATTCTATATTTTCATGTAAAATCCACAAACTATTTAATAATATAATAACTTTCACCATTACATTCATGTGCAGAGTTTGGGCCAAACTCTATACTAAAAGGAACTATTTCTAAATAGTATATAGTAAGGAAACATTTTCTATAGTCATTAAAATATTTGACATATTCTTTTACAAAAATTGCAAAACTAAGATATATTTTAGCAGTATATTTTTATTGTTAATTAGGAACAGTACTTAGATGAAAATATATTTTTTTAAGTACGTGTATTATTTCAAAGTTAGTGTAAATTAACAATACAGTTACCATACAATAAAATAAATTGAATTTAAATTTCGCTCTAGAGAAATTAGTTCGAGTAGAACAACACTGTGCGCTAGTAGTAATTTTATTTCTACATATTTGTGTGGTAGCTTTACATCTATATAGTTTCTTACCCGTACTCGTGCATTTATTTTTAAAAATTTATTTCCCATCTCTAGAGGTATCTAGTAATTTTTATTGATATTATTTCGAATCTGCATATTATGTAACAGGTAAATTTTTTTGAAATTAAAGATGCGGCCTGGTTCTAAAAAGCCTCCTGTATAGAATTATTTTTAAAAAATTACGAGGAATCAGCAGTCAATTAAATAAAATTATCGAAGACATAAACGTCATTTGTTACGTAAGAGCTGTCTAGTGACAACTTTGGGTGAATGTAACCGATGCCAATCATAGAATACAGAAAAAAACTAGTTCTTTATCACTTGAATCATGAACCAAATAATTAATAATTCAACTTATTTCAATAACCGGATAATAAGTTACTTTTTCATTCGAGTGATCCCAACACTAAATATAAAACAGTACGGACATGTCCTCCATTAAGACTCCAAACCTTTTTTAAGATTGAGAAATTGTAAAGTAAATCATATTTCTATACTTAAAGAATATGTAACGGGTGTTTTTTTTAGAGGTATAGAACTTTGAAATGGAATAAAACAAATATGATTTTTTAAATTGACATGAAATTTACTTTATTCGAAAGATAATCTTCTGGCATTATAATTTAAATATGACTTCTGGTATATGATCGCCACGGCTGGCTCGGACGTAGTCTAATCTGGAGGGCCAATTTTCGATGACTTTTTCCAACATTTGTGGCCGTATATCGGCAATAACGCGGCGAAAGTTGTCCTCCAAGTGGTCAATCGTTTCGGGCTTATCGGCGTAGACTAGCGACTTCACATATCCCCACAGAAAATAGTCAAGAGGCGTTAAATCGCACGATCTTGGAGGCCAATTCACGGGTCCGAAACGTGAAACTATGCGGTTACCAAACGTTTCCTTCAATAAATCAATTGTGGCATGAGCTGTGTGACATGTTGCGCCGTCTTGTTGAAACCACAATTCCTGCACATCATGATTGTTCAATTGAAGAACGAAAAGTCAGTAATCATGGCTCTATAGCGGTCACCATTGACTGTAACTTTCTGGCCAGCTTCGTTTTCAAAGAAGTACGGACCAATTATTCCACCAGCCCATAAAGCACACCAAACAGTCAGTTTTTCTGGATATAACAGTGTCTCAACATACACTTGAGGATTATCGTCACTCCAAATACGGCAGTTTTGTTTATTGACGTATCCATTCAACCAAAAGTGAGCTTCATCGCTAAACAAAATTCGATTATGAAAATCGGGATCAACGGCAATCTTGTTTTGGGCCCATTCACCGAATCTACGCCTTGCTAGGTGATCGTGTGGCTTCAATTCTTGCACGAGTTGGATTTTGTAAGCACGCAAACCTAGATCTTTCCGCAAAATCTTCCATAGAGTGGATGGACACATATCCAATACCTGTGCACGATGGCGGATAGACTGATTCGGGTCTTCCTCTACGCTGCGCTCTACAGCAGCAATGACTTCTTCTGTACGCACTGTACGACGTCTCCCTGGATGCGTGTTATCATTTAGAGTATACGTGGTGCGAAAATGTTCCATAGTTAATCGAATTAATTGCTCTGATGGACGATTATGTTGACCGTAATATTGACGTAGTGCGCGATACGTATTTCGAACACAACCATGATTTTCAAAATAAATTTGCACAATTTGCAAGCGTTGTTCAAGCGTCAGTCTATTCATGTTGAAATGACAAACCAAACTAAATATATATCACTTAACAGCTGACAAAATGGCCGCCAGTTAAAAAAGTGTTGCCAACTTAAAGTTCTATACCTCTAAAAAAAACACCCGTTATAAAGAGATGAACAAGAAAAACAGAAATGTTTAAGGATAGTTTTTACAATAAAAATAAAGAAAATTAAACCTAGTAGAAAAGGATTTTATTATATTGCAAACAAAATAATCTTTCTGGAAAAATTTTAGACTTGACAATTTTGATTAGGAAGTGATTTATTATATGCTTACAGCCAACACTTGTAACTCATTTCTTACATACCTTATAAACGTGTTTAATGCTATTGATTACATATAAAGCGAATTAAGCTCACTAAAATCCAGTTTAACCAGATATTCTTCATATAGCAATGATGTGTGTGCACCAATGATGCAGTGTGTAGCAATGATGATGCAGTGTGTAGCAATGATGATGCAGTGTGTAGCAATGATGATGCAGTGTGTAGCAATGATGATGCAGTGTGTAGCAATGATGATGCAGTGTGTAGCAATGATACAGTATGTAGCAATTCCTAAAGAAAAATATAGTTTGTATAGCAACATTTTTTCAATTTTCTTATTCAATCCACATGGGTTTTCTCCACACTGTTTCAGCACAGTGAATTGAGCATAAACTAAAGTGTTTAATATGTTTCTGACAATTAGTGTTCCAAACCTTCTCATTTAATTTTGTCAGGTTTTTCTATTAAAAGAATCCTTAAGAAAAGTTTCCATAAGGAACCCTTTTTTTTGATCAATTTCGAATAATCACAGGCAGCACATTCAATCATTTTTGTTCAAATAAAAACATTTTTAAAGAAATTCTAACCGATTATTTACGTTTGTATTAACCTCTACTACAGTAAGACGTAAAATATTAGAATACATAGGTAAATTTTAATGAAGGCTGTGGTTGATTAAATTAATCAATTAAGATTTATATAGCCCCATTCCACAATAATTTTCGTATTCTGTATGTTTCGACAACTAAGTTGTCATCATCAGCAGATAATTAATCACAGTGTCGCACTAGTAACCACATCAAAACTCGTATAGAAACAAAGTCTGTACTAGACTTACACCGTCGAAAGCCAAATACGCTGTAGATTCGTTTCAGACAATTTAAGTTGTATTCTAGTATTAAACTAAACACTTATCTTAAGGTACCTGCTTGCATATGTGAACCTTTTCGTCGGTCGTATATTATTTTTCTATGAACTGAAACAGACATGTGTAAAGGATCAGACCTCTATCGGCGTTTAACACGTGGTTTCTGTTTTTTGAGATATATATGCTTTCATAGATATCTAATTCACGGTAATTATACACATTCTTCACCAAATATAAAAAATCCGCGGTTACATTATGATTATTCTCTAGCACATACCTTGCTAAATTGCGTCTTTTTTTTTACACCGGGTCTTTATCGATCGTTTTGTCAGCCTATATTGCAATCTAGACATTTAATTTCGTAATTCCCCGATTTCTTATTGACCTCGACTTTGTCTTTCGCAGTTCCTAATAGGGATTTAATAGAGTTAGTGTACCGAAATATATCTTGAAAACCGCGCTCTTTAAAACACTATTTAAATTTTTCGTCAGTGGGCGAAATTGTGAAGCGTATAAAAAACACGAAAATTGCAGTGGAAAGGGTTTATGTTAACCTTAATTGGTTAAGTATAATACAACGTCAAAATACAAAAAATAAGAATATTTATAGCTAAAATAGTTTAAACTATACTTCAAGAGGACACAATAGCTTTAAAGGACAAATATCACACATGAAATAAATGTAAAATAGACAAAGGCATGGAATCTTAATGGCGGACTGTGGAATTGACAGTGATTGCATTGTACTTTTTGTCTAAACAGATTTATATTCATGCTCGGGAGTTTCTTTTGAATCAATATTTACCTAAATTACAAATCTACATAATTTTTCGCAGTTGTACAAGACCCCTATGTGAATATAACCTTATTGTTATGAGCAATATTTATATTTTAGAACCACCAACGTCGGGAAAGGTATTTATATCCATTGCTTTAAATATATTTTATCTATATATACCTATTTACAATAATACAAGATTTAATACATTACTTGTGATGATAATAGGTATTCGATATTAGGCACATAGGAATTAGATGCATATTTTTCATTCCGCATTCAAAAAATAAAAATAATGTAAACAAGAGGTATCTTTGTAAAGAATTGAATACAAGAACATTTTAAATACTAATTAAAAAATAATTGAATCCCTATTCAATTTCAAATTATTTCACTTTTATATAATTTTTTTATACTATTGAGATTAAAATAATGTTTTGTAATTATGTTAAATTTCAGTGCATTTTAAAATTGTTCAAATACAACTTATAGTTATATGTATATATTTTTTTGATTAATTTTAATGAGTAGAATAAATTTTAATAGGAGTTATATTTAGGTTCTATTAAAAACAACAGTTGGTGATATCGACATAGAACTATGGGCAAAAGAAACACCAAAAGCTTGTCGAAATTTTGTACAGCTTTGTTTAGAAAACTATTATGATAATATAATATTTCACAGAGTTGTCAAAGGTTTCATAGCACAAGGAGGAGATCCATCTGGAGATGGTAGTGGTGGCGAATCAATTTATGGAGAACCTTTTAAAGATGAGTTTCATCAAAGACTTAAATTTGTTAGAAGAGGTCTTGTGGCAATGGCAAATGCTGGCAAAGATGACAATGGTTCTCAGTTTTTTTTTACTTTAGCTGCAACACCGGAGTTACAAAATAAACATACTATTTTTGGTAAAGTATCAGGAAACACAATTTTCAATGTCTTAAAATTGGAAGAAGGGTTAATTGAAGATGAAAGACCTCTTTATCCACACAAAATATTGAAAACAGAAGTATTGAGTAATCCATTTCCGGATATAGTACCTAGAGCTAAACTAGTAGTTATAGAAAAAAAAAAGAAAAGGGACCGTAAAATAGGAGTCAAAGATTTTAAACTTTTGTCTTTTGGCACTGAAGCAGAAGAAGATGAGGAAGAAACATTAAAAGTCAATGAAAAATTTGCAACTAAAGGAAAATCCACGCATGATGTTTTAGGTAAAATATAATTGATCAATATTATTGAAATTACTGTTCTCATTATGTGCTGATTCATACAAATAATTTATAAAAAATAAAAATTAGAAATTCTTAAAAATTAAACATGTTTCCCTAAATGCAAAAATATGCATTAATTTTAACTTAAAAGGATATAATCAATCAATCAAAAGAAGTAATAAATCAATAAATTTTATGCACTTGTTTGAAACATTGAGAGTTTGTTAAGCAACAACATAATCAGTCCCTTTTTTATAGAACGAACTTTAAATGCTGCAAAATATGTGTAATAATTCCAACTCTATGAAATCTAATATAAACATAATGTTGCAACTGTCGGAGAATATTTGCATAACATGTTTGACAATAGGTTATGTTATTAACTAGCTGAAATAATATTCATTGGCTTTCTAGATCATCTGATTTATTTCTAAATGATTCTTTTTTGTCTAAATTGCATTTAGGAAATTATTATTTAAGTTGTAAAATTTATTTTCTTTAATGGTACAGTTACCTTCTTTCATTTTATAATTAATATAATAAATTCTCATCTATATTATATATTATCAGTAAAAACTTGTGCAAATACCTATTATTAAAATTTAGATTTTAATTTAGGAAAATTATTGAAATATTCACAATATGCAAATATTTATCGTTAACGCTAAGAACTGTCTAAATAAATCTGTTATAAACATCCATATCAACGTTCGACGGCTGAACGTAACGCGTACATGCAAAGAATACGTCAAACGAACTGCTGACCATAGGAATGCAGTTTTTACTGTATAAGTGTGCGCGTTTGTGTGTATGTTCTAATAGATATAAATAATAATAAATTTTGATCAAGTTAAGATTCAATTTGCCAACTATTCAATCCATAACTGTGCTGTTAAATTTTGCCTGTGTCATGATGTTAGTGTTAAGGGACACTATCAGTGTGTCCATAACAAGATTCCACAAAAAGGAGGACAGGATTCCCCCTGGAAACCTCTTGCAACCCGGGCTAACGAAACAGTCTCCCCTCACTTGAAATCTGTATAATCGATTTTTCAGTGTGACATTTATCGATCCGCAACATGTTCAATCCACTCCTTTATTTTTAAGTACTGTATTGATCGAATTAAAAGAGTTATTGTCAAAAGAACTCTCTATATCTAGGAAGGACTCAATCATCGTTTCTTTATTTTGTAGCACATGCTTGTTGTACAATCTGGTGCAGTATTGTTTCTATGAATTTTGCTACCAATAAGCATATTAGAGAAACATTAAGTGAATATAATAATAACAGCAATAGAAAAAAAGATAACCTTATTATTTGACCAAAGAAATGAACAGCCTAAATGAAGAAAATAATCAACTGTATAAAATAGATTTAACTTAGAAATCGCAACAGAATAGACAAGAATATACAGCGAGATGTAGAGAAGTGAGAAATAAGATTAGCGGAAGTGTAATGAAATTAATGCCTTTATTGAGAGTTCGCATTAACAGACATCTATGAAAGCAAACGATAGAAAGTATTTTCCTTAATAAATATGAATACATGGAAAGAACATTACGAATTATTAATAGAAAAAGAAATGAATTTTTAGGAAATGAAGAAGATATTGAAGATACTGACGAACAGCTATCAGTAACCTTAGATGAACTAAATCGATGTGTAAGAAAAATTAAAACAGGAAAAGGACCTGAACCGGGCGATATAGCACAGCTGATAAAAAATGGCGGAATATCGTTATTTATAAGAGTAAAGAATCTTATGAATCTGTGCTTTACTCTTGGCCACTTCTGTATGGACAACTTGTTTACATTACAACAATTATTAGAAAAGAAAATTAGAAGGGTGATGAAGTTCATATTACATTTATCAACCGAAAAAAACCTATGATAATGTCCCCAGAAACAAATTATGGACCGCACTGAAAATAATTGGAACAAGCCATATAATTAAAATGATACAGGAGTTATATGAACATAATTTAGCATGTATAAAACAAGAACACTTTCTTTCTAAAACTTTACAAACCACCAAAAGACTATGACAAGATTGTTCTCTGTTCCCAATTAATATTTGTGGAAAAATAGCTTTGAGAAACCGGAAGCGGCCATTCCAAGGAATGGGAATTCCAATTGGAGAATCCTTTCTACTCGCTTTGAATTTTGCCAAAAACCAGGCAGTGATGGTCCAAGATTCGTATGATATAAGATTCATGCTTAGAAGACAAAGATTGGGGCCAGAGGTGAGTTTAGAGAAAACCGAATATTTAATAACTAACTCCGAAACGAAATTTGAAGTGTTAATAACAAACGAAACCAAAGTAACACAGGTTGATAAGTGTAAATATTTGTGAGTTACAGTAGATAAAGAAGGTATAAGCCGACAAGAGATAAGAGAAATAACACAAAAAGCTACTAAAGTGGTAGTGGCAGTCAATTCACTATGATGGGATAAAAATATAAGCAAAAGTAATAAAAAAAGTAGGTCAGACAATGGCGGAATCAGTATTATTTTATGGCAGTGAAATATGGACATTGAAAGAGGAAGATAAAAGAAAATTAATAGTTGTTGAAATGGACTATCAGACGGAGTATCAGCACATCAAGAATCCAAATAGTTAGAAATGATTAGATCCGAACCAGAATGGTAGCTAGAGAAACATACAACGACTGGAAAGACAGTCCGAAGTGGTTCGGACATTTAATGAGGATGGATGACAGCAGATGGCCGAAACGCCTATTTAAATCGAGACCACCAGGAAGAAACGAAAGGATGTCCCCACAGATCATGGAATGATGGGATAAGAGAGGCGATGAGGGATAGAGATTTGGACAAAGACATGAGCCATGATAGAGAGACATGAAAGTTGAGGCTGGGGAAACAGCACCTAGCTTTATAATAACGCCTTAAGTTCCAACGCATCACCTCTAATATGTTTGTCAAACAGTTTTCCCAGAGCTTTCGGTATAAATGTTATTGTAGTAATTTATTACTTGACATACTGTTTATCAATATTACTAATACTTACTTACTTATTACACTAAAAATAAACATCGTATTCTCTGTGGTTTACTAAACATTACATAGTAAATATAAAGTCAAAAACAAGTACAGACTAAATTATAAAAAATGAAATGTAATGATGTTGATTCAACTTTACTCTATCAAGGTAGTTTATATAATGTTGAACAAGTAAAGAAAGTTAATCCCAAGCTATTATGGGGCTGTACTATACCCATTAGAAATAATGATGTACAATTATCTTCTTCGCTTTCTAATGTCGAGGAAGATTTATTTAATACATCCTCTTCATTCGTAGAAAACCTTCAATGATTCTATTAATGTGTATACTCAAACAAGACTACATCTGTTACTCCAACAGGACCTATTGTTCAGATTATCATTTTTTTTTATTGCTTTATTGCACTTCTCGTTTACGTAATGTATTTTACTTTCCTATTGCTAAAGTCGCCACTATATAGAATATGCCAGTTGTTTAGTGCTATTACGGGAAAGATATTTACATCATTACTTCTTCAGCAATATTAGTAAATCAATGTTATAATCTTCAATAACAATTAATTAAATCTGTAACTTCAACTGTTTTACTTCCCTTTCGCTAATTTGGTATTAATGATCTTGATTTAATATTTAATTATTATAATTTAGTATTTCATTATTACTATAGGTAATTTTATAACGTGTACTGTATTTGTTATTTTATCCTGTTATTGGATTTTACTTTATCGGGCAATTAAACTATTATTATTATAATTGTTATACTTTTAGATGATCCAAAATTGAGTTCAAAAACAGTACAAGATGTAGAAAGCGAATATCATGAGGATGAGGATGAACCATCAGAAATAAACTATGCAGAACAATTGGAAAGTATAAGAAAAAAATTGAAAACAGATAAAGGCGCAATTAAGAAGAAGCATACTCCAAAATCTCATCTAAATAGTGATGATGTTGAAGATTTTGATATTTATGATCGAAATGCAGAACGAAAAAAGAAATTGTAAGTAACTCCTAATTGTCTCTAATCACACTGTCTTCGCATTAATTTTATTTTGGTTTATTATTTATTTAGAAGATATTTAGTTTATGGATATGTAAACAAATAATTCTCTTAAAGTAGTTAAATCAGGTGTACTATACGATGAAGTGATAAAATGTTCTGCTTATGAATTAAATATCACTAACTACTGCACTTGAAATAAGGAAAACTCCTGCACTATTGTGGCATGGTAGAAATTACATTTCAAAGTTAAAAGTATTTGGATGTCGCACCTGGCACGCTCTATTTCTAAATAACATAGATTTAATCCTAAAGCAGAGCAAATAGTAATGAATAGATTATTATGGTGGAGGATATAGACTGTGAATACCTTAGAAAGGCAAAATAATTGAATTATAGATAGCGATCATTTCTTTGTGAAAGATTTTTTGATTTTTTCCTTGTTTTGTAAGAAATTTAATCACAGTGCAGTGCATGATTTTCTTAAACATTGTCGCGTCAACCATTCTGATCTGATCTTGGTTGACTAAGTTCGCTAGTAATCGCTAGATTTACTATGCTTTAAATAAACGCAAACGATATTTTTAGTAATTTACATACTGAATAAGTTTGTAACGTAACATCATTGGAAAAAGGCGAACGTTATGTCATACGAGCGGCAATGTCAATTTTACAAATTACAAAATTTCGATGGACTGTGGTTAAATGAATAATAAAAGTTACAATAAAAATTTTTTATTCTTTCGATTAATGATAATCGTGTTGAATCTCTTTGCAACAACACCGATCTCAGCCGAGCGTTAGTATTAAAAAGTAAATGATTAATCTTGACATGCGGGATATACAAAATTCTCCTGTATACAATCACATGACTGTTATTATATATAGATTAGACATGTGTATTTTCTCTAGCACTACCTCATCTACAAATGCAAGTATCCAATCATTTAAAATCTTTTTAAAAAATTATAGCTGCAAATATGTAGTTATTAGCAGAAGTTATGTCCGTTGTGCCTAATAAATGGCTAATTTGTATGATAGGTGAGTGTATTTCTTATGAAATTAGTAAACCGTTAAAATTATATTCATTGAATTATATTATACCATGTCACTATTCATGTTGTACAGTCAAAATTTGTTCATGTTTTTGTAAGAACCATTTCCAATACTTCACTAGGTGGCACTAATATATTTACAAAAAGTAGCGATCTTATTACTAGCGAAAGACTATACTTAGAAACTGGGGCCGCAGACACCAAATAAAAAAGATTAGGTTCCAGAATATCCAAGTTGCTGTTTTTGAATTTTTTATCATATATACCCATGTAACTAATTTATCAACTTCCTAGTTTTGACAAAATGGTCGGTTTCTTCTTTACTTACATGATGTTTTCTTTTTTTAATGCAATAAAAATATTTTGTCTGAACATCGAAATATCGCTCGAAAATGTCGATATTTTAAAATATCTATGTTTAATATTATTAAACACCGACTGTTCGATCATCGATGTTTTTCAGAACGATTTTGCATCCCCAATCTGGTTTGCAGTTTAACTCACTTCAGAATCAGCTAGATGATACAAGATATGACATTCCAACTGAACTGATCTGATGCGTGTGATAAAGAAAATACGCCTTGTGTTACGTATATATTTTATACCTTATCGAAGCAATATATGATTCTAACAACTCTTAACAACTAACTCTTTAGATTAATAGACAGTACAGAATGAAGAATTCATTAAAATATAAAATCTAGATTAGATCTTTTCTAAGTAATCCACTAATTCGATTTCATTATTTAAATTTTCATGTTCATAATTAATAAAATTTTGTTTTTAGTGATGAGATTAAACAAGAAATACAAAATATAAAACGAGAATACCATAAGAACAAACTAAAAAAGGTATCCGAAATAACTGAAGAAATAAAAGAACAAAAACAACACAGTGAAATATTTGAAGAATATAAAAATGAGTATGATGAATACAAAATCAAAACAAAAGCTCTTCCTAAAAAAGGAGCTGGTCGAGAGGAATTTACATTAAATTTATTAGCTAAATTTAAGGATAAGTTACATTCAGTTAAAAACAAAATCGAAGAAGAGACAAACACAGACAAAGATATTGATGATGTGGATAATGAGGAGTCATGGTAAATACGCCAACACTTTTTACTAAAATGCCAGTATTTTCATAACTTTTTTTAGGATGTCTCACAAACTAAGATTTAGTGATGATGTACCAGTTTTGGCAAAAGATGCAAATACAAAAGATGATAATTGGTTTGAAATATATGACCCTAGAAATTCTATAAATAAAAGAAGAAGAGGTGAACCCACGTCTAAGGCAAAGAAGTAATATTTATTTCATGCGTACATGTTTTATATAATTACTATCCAAATTTCAATCTTCATAATTTTACTGTAACGAAGTTATAATTATATTTGAAAAATTAATAAATAAAAACAATTTTTACGGCTGAATTAGTATCAGGTTGTTACATATGAAATGTCCGATTTTGTAAGGAATAAAAAAAGTCTAAATTTAAAAAAATATAAATATTTATTCTGCAAAATAGTCTCCATTTACATCAATAGTTTGTTGCCAACGGCCTGGAAGCTGCAAAATTCCCTCTGAAAAGAAATCTAGGTTTTGACGGCTCACATATTGCTCAAACACTGCTATTACAGACTCCCGGTCAGAGAAGTCCCTATTTTTTAAGTGATTGTCTAAACTTCGGAAAAAATGAAAATCAGTTGGCGAAAGGTCAGGTGAATAAGGTGGGTGAGGGAGAATTTCGTAACCAAATTCCGAAAGATTTTGGATTGTCTGTCGTGCAACATGAGATCTTGCATTATCATGAAGAAGTATGGGTCCATGTCTATTGACTAGTGAGGGCTGCAAGCGGCTCAATTTTCCATGCGTAGTTTCCAGTTCGGCACAATAGGACGCTGCGGTGATGGTTTCACCAGGTTGCAAAAATGAATAGTGAATAATACCCTTACTGGTCCACCATACAGTCACCATAATCTTTCGCGGGTGAAGTGATGCTCGTGCATGCTGTCTTGGTGCTTCACCTCGATCTAACCATTGTCCTGACCGTCTCCGATTATCATAAAGTATCCACTTTTCGTCACACGTTACCACTCGATGAAGAAACGGTTCAACTTTCTGTCGATTAGCCAAAGAGGTAGCCACCTCTAATCGACGGAGCTTATTGGCTTCCGTTAATTGGTGCGGCACCCATCGATCGAGTTTCTTCACTTTGCCAATCGAAGAAAGGTGACGACTAATGGTGGCAATGGACACCTGAAATGTTTCTGCAAGGCTACGAACTGTTGTCGACGGATTACTTTCAACTTCTACACGTAGCTCGTCGTCATTAACGGTGCTACGCGCATATCCGCGAGGCTCATTTTCCAAATCAAAATTTCCCTCGCTGAATTTTTTAAACCATCGCCGTAATGTGCGTTCATTACACGTGGTTTCACCGAGCGTCTGATTAATTTCTCGCGTTGCTGCAGCTGCATTTAATCCCTTTTTAAATTGAAAGAGGTAAATTGCCCGAATATCTCTTGCCGACAGCATTTCCATAGGCGAGACAAGGACAGGTGTATTAATCTTTCCAAGAAATGGAACAGGTACACACTTCAAAATAAATGCCCTTTTCTACAAATACAATAATAATTTTCACCAAAAACATACACGTCTTCACACAGGTGCGATTCAGTTCAGACTGAAGGAAAAAACGGACATTACATTTGTAACAACCTGATATATCAAAGTTATCTCGTTTACACGTACATAACTTATATACACACATTTCTTAGGTAATTTTGATGGAGCCTGTGGTTGATTAACTTAATCACTGAAGGTTGATATATAACCCCTTTCCACATTAATTTTCGTATTCGGTATACGTATTTCGACAACTAAGTTGTCATCATCAGCTGATAATTAAACAGTGTTGCACCTGGAAAACTACGGCAAAAATACCCGTACGAAAACAAATTCCGCACACGATCTGTACCGTTGAAAGCCAAAACGCACAGAATGCGATTTAAAAAAAAACATTTGTTAATTTCTCTAAACGCAGCGCTTGTTATTGTAAATCGTATTCTGTAATTATCGTGCGTGATTTGTATTTGTTAGTAGAAATTATAAATCTTTGGTTCATACTTATATATTTTTACAAAAATAAGTGTTTTGCAATACATTTGCTTTTAAGAAAATATTTAAAGAATGACTAAATGATGGAGAAACGGCTGAATTCAATTATCGCCAGATTTTTATAGGAAACTCATGCTTGCGTAAAACAGAAACTTACAATTCATTTACTGCAAGAGGACCCTATTCAATCAACTGCTGAATAAGCACCCCGAGTCCGAAGAACCGTGGACACGTACCGCGTAAAGAACATGATAAGATCATTCAGTATATAAATTATATATTAAAGTAGTATGTATTTTTATTCATACGTATTTCGACAATTAAGTTATCATCAGCAGATGATGCGTTTTGGCTTGTTTAATTATCTGCTGATTATGACAACATAGTTGTCGAAATACGTATACAGAATACGAAAATTATTGCGAAAAGGGATTATATATCAAGCTTCAATGATTAGTTAATCAACCACAGGCTCCATCGAAAATACCATGTTGATTTCCGCTTAGTTCTGTTCTTACTAATATATATACTTCAGAAGGAAGCTTTGTTTAATGTTAATAAAAATATATATAAATATATAATTAAGACTAGATTACGATAGGAAATTAATGAAAATTATTATTTTCTGCTATTCCATCGTAAGTAAAAACTGCAACGCCGGAGAAGGACTCAAACCTCTCTCTGCCGTTTTCTAGACGGCTGCTTTACCAATTAGGCCACCGGGCAGTGTGACTTTAAGTCCTTTAACACGTCATAAATCGCATTATGAAACAAATCTAATATTTATTTCAAGCCCGCAGTCAGATTATTTTGATGTTAATAATTATATATAAATATCAGACTAGACGGAAAGAGTAAAAGCTGATTGTGGAATAGTCCGATTGAGGACTACCGCGGCCGCGAATTTGAACAGTTTTTAGAAGATAATTCTTTAATGGTTTTGAATAATAACGACGAGCCCACATTTGTGGGACATCGCGGGTTCAGTTTTGTTGATTTTACCACGGCAAATGATAGCGTGTACAGAATCGTGAGTGACTGACAGCTTTCTAACGAAGAAATGTTGACAAACTACAAATTGATTAGTTTTCTAATACATAATGAAGAGGTTAGGCGCGAACAAGTGATTAAAAAGATTCTGCGTTAAAAAAGCCGATTGTGATTTGTTTAAAGACGCGTTTATTAGAGGAACGGCGAACATTTTAACGGATCTAGCAAATAGGGCGAATCGCGAGGAAATTGAAACGATCGTTAGTAGTATTAACGACGCGATAGGGCTGCACGGAATCAATGCCGCGACAATGCGAATTTAGGAATTCATTGCCTTGGTGGACGCTGCAATTGTCGACCGCGAGAAGGGAGGTAAATTATTTGCGACGCTGATTTAAAAGATGTAGGAAAGCGGGAACCGCAAAAGAAATATAGAACTAAATGCACGAAAAATTTAATCAAAATCGAAAAATGGAAGGAATTTTATACAAAAATAATAGGAACCCAGAGAATTTTTTCAGTTAGGGCTGCAAGGGAATACGCAACCACGTTGGCGGAGGGCGCGGCTACAATCACGGGATTGTTGCCAGCGGACCTGCGAGCGAAGAAACGTTGTCAAGTTGGACATGCAGAAATTCACTCAATGCACAAGACTAGACATCAGTCCAGAGGACGTCGAGAGCAGCAGAAGAATGACCACGGATGAAAATATACACGGACATATGCGACAATTACCAGACAGAAGGGATGGCAATTAACGAGGCAATTAAGTACGTTAAAGAGATGAAGGTGGGCAGGCGAGACTCTTCACAGTCTGTCTGCTCCACATGCATTAGAAAGTATGCGAAAGTCAGCGGATCTACTACTGGATACGTGAAAATGTTGCGAAAGGAAAACATGCAACTGAAATGGACACGCGCGCACGTAGGAACTGTTGGAAATGAAAAATCAGACAAGATCACAAAACAGGCAACAGCAGGTACAAATACGGAGATCACATACGGTCTTGCATCTGAAAAACTGTGAAGACATGAATATCGCATTAAATATAAGACAGTGCAGCTGATTATGGGACACGGAAACATCAAGGCGTACCTGCACAGAATAGCAAGGAGAGATGATCCAAATTGTCAATGTGGTGCGACAGATACACCTGTGTACACCATTCGTGTACCCGGACACAGACGACTAGCACGAAACAACTGCGAGAGCTGCAGCAATAGTTGCTGCAAGCGGAAGAAATTGGAGACAACGAAACCGAGGTATGGTGGAGATTTTTCATCATCGCAGCTAAGAGACTCCCGCGGCTTAAATATGACAACAGGTACGAAAAAATAATATTGTGTGTAGGTTAAGGAAGTGGTTTTCGCAATCGCGGGGATGGCGAACGAGTTAGCTTGCAGGACGTCAAACCAGTGGTTCCCTGTTCCTCAGAATCGTGCTTTTTGCTAAATCCTGGGAACCAGGGAGGCCTGCCGGTAGGTTCTGCGACGGTCGTCATTCGAGAGAGCAGTACGGAGGATCAGACGTCACGGTGCGGTGCCACCAACACGCCAGCCCGCGTCGGATGGACGCGCCAGCTCGTTGGGTTGACGTCAAGGCACACATCGAACGTAATGGATGTTGTGTGTGTCGTGCCCTTGCTTTGCAGAATGGGAAGACGGCCCAAGGCGTGACCGTCAAACCCTTTGTAGCCAACAAGCACTACTTAGGTTAGAACAAGGACCCCCGCCCAGACTAAGCCATTGCAGTGCCTCAGGTAAAGCTAAGGAGCTTGCGAAGCGCCGCTTTACACCAGAGGGCGGGATATGCTTCGATGGTACTGTGCGGAAAACAAAACATATTTAACAAGGTCGCGTGAAAGGGCTCGAGGCTCAACGGCTGGTATGATTCTTCGTATAGGTTTGCACACACACACATCATAAGTGCGTCAGTAAAATATATACTCAGAGATGCGGTCGCACTTACACTAACCCACGGGCAAGCAAATAATATACAGAGCCAGGACGCAGACGGCGAGGACTAAAATGAGGACAACCATGGAAGACATGTGATGAGAGGATCAGAATCCCAGGAGGCGAGGTGGCGAAGTTAATCCACATCACGAACACGACATACACAGATGTACTCAAAATCACATGGATATACATGCAAACAGTACACATCCACATGGATGTAGAAAGATAACACACAGTTATGCTGATCGTGAGGATAACCACTACAGTCAACCGTGGACGAAGTGGGATAAGATATGAATTTTTAGTTTCCTTTCTTCCCGGTGTGCATGCAAAATGAATGAGATACACCTCACACAACAGACACACTATACATCACGCAAAACACAGGCACGGGCGACACCATTCACGTATTATACATACACATTCGAGAAATATACAGGGTGAGTGATTGTGGCCCTGGGGGGAGGCGGCAGAGAGAGAGGAAAGCCAGGAAGTACGAGCAGGTATATGACGACGGTGACGGAAATTCACTTGCCTTTCAAACTGCAGGGACTACTCAAGGACGAACGAAAGTATATTTGTGTATTTTAATAATTGTATATAATTAAGAAAATTACGTATATAAGGAGCGGACTACTTCCGCAGGTTAGGAGTGATAATGTACATAGATAGGCAGGACACGGGCTAGGCTTGCACTTAGAATTAATTAAGAACTAAAGTTCGATTATTTAGAGAAGAAACTATGACTCATCAAAATCTGCGCGACGAGATTCTACCATAGGCGTAACACGGTGGTTCGAATAGGAATATATATATATATATATTTTTATTAGTAATTATTGTTTAATTTCAACTTTAAATTCTTAATAATTTTAAATGAACAGAAACACTCGAAATATTATAATGAACAAATAAAATAATTGAAAATTTAAAGGATATTAATTATAATAAAGGGATATATGTTACTGTAGGATTTAGTAGGTTACAAGATGAGGCAATAAGTAATTTTTTAAAGTAAAGTTTTCGCTAGAATGTCAATTATCAAATTAATTAAACGTAGAACTTCTTTATGAACATATGCAAGGAAAGTTAATAGGAAAAAGTGTATAAATGATTGTTTAAGAAAATATATTGCTAATATAAAAAAATATTAATGATACATTGAAAGTATATATTTACATGTAGTATTTACATAAGTTTTAAAATTATCGATTTCTTCTGTTCAGTTTTTTTCTTAATCTGATTCTAACAACTCAACTCCACTCATTTCCTCGTTACTTGTTCCATGGGCACTCGTTTCAGTTTCGGAGGCGGAACTCTCTGTATTTACTGTGAAGCACAGATCTATAGCAGAATCGAGCAGGTGCATGCTTTCCATATAGCATGTTGCTACTTTATCTACATGGTAACATACAGATATCTACTCTTCAGGACCTATACTATTGAACCTGTCAATTGCTAACTATTTGACATCTTGCAGTTTATAGGTAACATTTCGAGCTGCAACCGAGTTCTTCACGTTAGCCCAGATCTTTTCAATAGGATTAAGATCTGGATGGTATGGTGGCAAACGGAGAACGCAATGCCCATGCTCGTGCAGCAGAGGTTTATTTCTTTTGATTGTTTCATATAGTGCAGTTTTTGGAGATGAAGGATCAAGAGGAATATTTCTTTCAGCAAACCATTTTACTATGTCAGACTTCAATGAGTCCTATGTGGGTGCCTTCTCTATCGCCACATTATGGTAACTGGCATTATCAAGAATTAACACTAACCGCTCTGGTAAATTTGGTAGCAGTTGTGTCCTTATCCACTTCATAAAGTTGGTCGAATTCATGTCATCATGATAATTCCCCGGATTTTGCACCTGTACAATGGAGAATATTAAGAATTGTAAAACAAACGTGATAATTAATAACTGACCTGATGTGAACATTAATAAAGCGTTTATTATAAAACCCATTACACCACGTGCATGCGCCACTATTAAACGCCTACCTTTTCTAAATGGGTGGTTTTGGGTCTTTAATATTGGATCCGGTATCTACCCACTCATGCGACATAACATGTCCACTGTGAATATATGTTTCGTCCATATATACAAGAAGTCGACCCTCTTTTTTGTATTTCGTTAATTCTGTTAGATAAACATATCTCTTGTACTGAATATCATGCTTTTCCATTAAAAATTTCCTACTATCTGTACTTTTCCTACAACTGTAAGTAATAATACCCTGTGTAAATGTATTTCAAATAGCATTTTAATAACTTACCGAAATTCCATGCCTATAACCATTTGCCGAAGACTACTGACACGACCAGTGAAAGAGATACCTGAATCCAATACTTTCTGTAAGATCTGCGTTAGCGTTTGTCTCCGTTTCTCAATAATATAAAAATTGTGAATTATAGAGCGAATATCTTCTTTTTCACCTTCACGTATATCCTACTTCCTACTAGCTCGAGGTCTTTGTTTATGTGGAGTGGAAAATGAAGGTTTTTCTCCTACAGCTATGCTTTCTTTTTCTTTCACTATGCGATAGTATGTACTAGAAATCTTCGTAGCTTGCAGTACTCGTACTTCAACTTGCTCTAATGGTATTCGAAGACCATGTTCTGCCTCCTCTTTCATGAATTGGTGCACCAGCGCAATCAACTCACGTGCTTGTCTGTGAATGACCTGCTCTTTCTTCCCAAATGTTCGTGATGAGCGGTAGCGGATCCATATTAATCGATAATGCTATCAATTAAATATCTTATTAAACTACAGCGAATACAACGTACGATTGCAATTTTCAAATGTATATAAAGTATTATTGACAATAAATGCTGATTATCATATAATTTAAGATATTATTTGCCAAGAATTTTATCGAAGAATTACATCCAAACAATACTTAACCTAACTTTAATATTTCTGTATATATTTTTTACTTCAATCGTAATAATTTTTCACTTACCAGTTAAATAAGGATAGAACTTATAAAATGGTTTTGAAAAAATAGTCTTTCATATAAATTATGAAGCTAACAAGTAAAAACAGCGAAAACAGCACACACGAACAACAATGGATGCCACTGCAAATAGGGTCGCCCCTTCAGCGCATAATTGACTAGTCCTAAACCAAATTTCGTCCGTGCGTATTGACCTTGAAGTTTCTTCTCTATGAATTGAAGTATAGTCTAGATTTAGAGAGCTAGATTTGAGCAGTAGAACAGTAAGATTAGGACATACGGTGTAGTGCCATATATATATATATATATATATATATATATATATATTGTGAAGGAAGGATTAAACAAAAAACCACAAAGATAGTTTCTTAAAAAGAATCTAAAGGAACTATTTAATATCTTTGTAAGAAATGGGTTTCCAAAACATATTTTAAAAATTCTCATAATTCTCATAATACCTTTTATGATGGACCCACTGAGGATGCGACCCATCAGTTTGTTTATCGTAGGCTACCTTATGTACCGGGCCTCTCGGAAGACATTGTTAAATTATTTCGAGGATATAAATATTTAAAGATTGGGAAATACAACATCACCAATCTAAACACACTGTTCACACGAACAAAGGATAAAATCCAATTAATGATGAATATCAATACAATTTATAAGATCGATTGTTCGGATTGTGATGGTTCTTACATTGGTCAGTCCGCCCAGTGGTTGAAACAACGGGTAGCCGAACACAAAAGTAATTGCCGTACAGGTAAGATGTCATGTGCATTGGCCCATCATAGCATTAATTGTGGGCACAGGTTTGACTTTGCCGATGTTAAGATTTTGGAAACAGAAAGTAACTATAAAAGAAGGTTATTCTTAGAGATGTACCACATTGGCAAGCATGGTAATTGTATAAACTTCAAATCAGATGATAGATTACTTATCATTTACTGCAACATCTCAAATATAATGCGTTCTATTGATGGATGACGTATCGGTGATTGGATTTTTGACCGAATCCTGTTTGTTTTCAATTTAGTTGACCGTAGTTCACGTTGTTTTACATTTTTACATAGCACTTTTTATTGTATTTTTACTGTGTTTATTACAGGAAAAACATTTTGTTTTTCTGTCAGGTTTTTTTTTTCGACATGTGGTTGTTTTGTGATGTAGTTTTACGTTAGAATACAATTAAATTATTATTGTATAGAGTCGCGATAAATTGATTTAATAGGTGTTAAGGTTAGATGAGACAACATATAATGTTTTTCGATCGTGACGGTATATGTTGTGTATCGTCATGTCTAGCTAGCGTGTGGCTTTGATAATTTTGTAAGTACAATAGGTATTTTGTACCTGTTATACATTTATTATTATTTTTAATTGTAGCTTGGTTCTCCTGAAAAAGCCACCAAGCAGTGGCGAAATATAGAGTCTAAAGAAAAATTTATCAAGTCTTTCAGTTCACAGACTGAATTGCCTACTAGTTTCTTGTTTATTATCATTAGTACGGTCGTTAAACCTTCCTTCAAATTAACATAGATGGGTTTTTATCAAGACATTAACAACAGTTATGGAGCGGAGTCCAAATTCCTCCTTAAGAAATGGGCATCGTACAATAGTAAGCTGGCTAGACTGATAAACAGAAGAAATTTTTTACTGAAATGTAGAAACTACGAGGTGCTATCCAGGCATATCCGTGACGGCAGGAGACATCTCGACCAACTCCTTTCATCTGACCAATATATCAGTAATGTAGTAGATAGGTTTTTAGTTAAGATCAGCAAAAAATACTCTCCTTAGAGATTAAGATTACTTGTAAAGCGATTTCAAAGGTCACAAATTCTATCAGTGATGTCTCGGCAAGGGTTAAAGATTATATACCGAGTGTTGTGTTGAATGATTACTGCAGTAGGCAGGAATGTACTTTTCAGAGAATGTTTAGGGTTATCAGACAAAAACAACAACTTAAGTTCCAAAAATTATACAATAATCACTCAAGAGACATCAGTTTTCCTGAAATTAATAATAAATGGTTCGTTAATTTACCTTCCACCTTGATTCCGCCTGAAGTTTCAGGTTTGTTGGCATTGGGTCCAAAATTTAGCGTGTCGTTAAATGACAAGGTGGCGGAGGGAAAGAATTTCTTGGCTGATGTTGAAGGTTTGCTCAATGAGATACCGGAGGATTCCAGGGACGTTACTAGACCTAAGGTTGCCAACATCATTACCAACCGCATTTCGCATCCCTAGGCTTATAAGAACTCAAGACTACAGTTCCTTTATATATCAACCAAACGATATTTACAACTTCATCCTGACTTATACATTCTACGGGCTGACAAGGGTGGCGTGACAGTAGCGATGGACAAGGAGGATTATATTTCTAAGACAAATGCCTTACTACAGGAGAAAAAGGTATACAAACAGCTACCTTCTAACCCGATCACTGGTATTCAAAATAAATACAATAAATTAATCAATAATATTAATGATCCTCAACAAATTTCCAACTTGACAAAAAAAGGATTACTGATATACAACTCATCTACACCCAAACTATACTGCTTACCTAAAATACATAAGCCGGAAATCCCGATGCGCCTGATAATTAGTTCAATTAACTCGACTACATACAAGTTATCAAAATTTCTATCCAACGTTCTCGTTACTTCTTTTTCGGAGAGAACAAATTACAACATAAAAGACACTTTTCAGTTTGTGAACGATATTGAAGGTGTTGTTTTGCCGGTCGGTTTTGTTCTGGTTTCCTTGGATGTGGTTTCATTATTTACTAATATACCATCACAACTGGTGATGCACATATTGACTACAGGGTGGGATTTGGTCGCACCACATACTACACTATCACGAGAAACTTTCTTAACTTTATTAGAATTTATTTTCGAGAACTCGTTTTTTAACTTCAATAAAAAATTCTACTTACAAGTGTTTGGCACACCAATGGGCTCGCCCATTAGTCCGGTCCTAGCGTTGATAGTTTTGGAACATTTTCTTGATTGCATTATCCCGACACTTTCTTATAAGTTGCCCTTTAATTTCAAATATGTTGACATTATTATATGCGCAGTACCTTCTGATAAAATTCAGGATACTTTAAGAATTTTTAACATGTTCAATTGTCATCTTCTGTTCACTGCAGAAACCGAGACAATGCCATTATCACTGATTGGTACAGGAAACCGACTGCGTCTGACAGATATATCCACTACCTTTCAATCATTCCTGTTAATCAAAAACATAATGCTGTGATAGCAGTAAAGAACCGGGTCACACACATCAGCAACAATCAGTTTCTTAAAAAGAATCTAAAAGAACTATTTAATATCTTTGTAAGAAATGGGTATCCAAAACATATTTTAAAAATTCTCATATATAATACCAACTTTTATGATGGACCCACTGAGGATGCGACCCACCAGTTTGTTTATCGTAGGCTACCTTATGTACCGGGCCTCTCGGAAGACTTAAATTATTTAGAGGATATAAATATTTAAAGACTGGGAAATACAACATCACCAATCTAAACACTGTTCACACGAACAAAGGATAAAATCCCATTAATGATGAATATCAATACAATTTATAAGATCGATTGTTCAGATTGTGATGGTTCTTACATTGGTCAGTCCGCCCAGTGGTTGAAACAACAGGTAGCCGAACACAAAAGTAATTGCCGTACAGGTAAGATGTCATGTGCATTGGCCCATCATAGCATTAATTGTGGGCACAGGTTTGACTTTGCCGATGTTAAGATTTTGGAAACAGAAAGTAACTATAAAAAAAGGTTATTCTGACCGAATCCTGTTTGTTTTCAATTTAGTTGACCGTAGTTCATGTTGTTTTACATTTTTACATAGCACTTTTTATTGTATTTTTACTGTGTTTATTACAGGAAAAACATTTTGTTTTTCTGTCAGGTTTTTTTTTTCGACATGTGGTTGTTTTGTGATGTAGTTTTACGTTAGAATACAATTAAATTATTATTGTTAGAGTCGCGATAAATTGATTTAATAGGTGTTAATGTTAGATGAGACAACATATAATGTTCTTCGATCGTGACGGTATATGTTGTGTATTGTCATGTCTAGTTAGTGTGTGGCTTTGATAATTTTGTAAGTATAATAGGTATTTTGTACCTGTTATACATTTATTATTATTTTTAATTGTAGCTTGGTTCTCCTGAAGAAGCCACCAAGCAGTGGCGAAATATAGAGAGTCTAAAGAAAAAAATATCAAGTCTTTCGGTTCACAGGCCGAATTACCTACTAGTTCCTCGTTTATTTTATATATATTTATATATATATATATATATATATATAATATAATACGGTGTTTGTAGCATTTTAATATGAAAGCACGGTATATATGTATATACGTATCATGCATGTATACCGTGCTTTCATATTAAAATGCTACAAACACCGTATTATATTATATTCGAGTCTAGATACCGAATGCCGATCAGAATGTAAAGTATGGGGCGCGAGTCAGTCGAATCACAACAACGACTGACTACAGATTAAGTAGTTGTTCGTGTCGCCTACAGTCAAATTAGTTGTAGGACTGTAGCTAGTACGATCAGTAGTCAGTTATAGTCGTGATTTAAATGACTCGCGCCCCATCACTTTACATTCTGATCGGTATTCGGCAGCTAGACCCGAATATAATGTACAGTTTTCGTAGCGAGGTAAAATGAATGCACGGTATATATACATATATATAATAAATCATTTTATGCTCTATAATTAATGTTAATAGTCAGGGTATCTGTTATAAAGAATCTTATTATTAAGATATTTACATTTTTATAAAAATACATAAGACTTAAATTTAATCTTTGCAATGTTACACTAATATGGTCTGGAATATTTTTATCTACGATGCTTATATAAGTATACATTTGTAGAATATATAAGTTTTTTTTTATATACAAATATGGATGTCTTCGAAAATCTTGCACTGAAAGATATTCGACGCAGAAATATTTAAAAAATAAAATTGTTCAAAGCACAGCAGGCTTGTGTTACTAATTTAATATTACCTTTAAACCTTTCTACGCTATAACTAATAAGACATGAAATCTATGGGGCATAATGCCAAATGAATTTTCCACTATACTCTACAACAACTTAACCTATAATTAAATATTCTCTCTTCCATAGATAGGCTTTTTAAAGGCAAATATGTATATGTTTCTGTAGTGAAAAAGTAATATCAACTAGTATAACATGGAGACTGGTTCTATTATTTTAAGAGGTGGTTTGTCCTTTGGCAGATTGAATGTGACTCCATATAAAATAAATTCAGTCACAGCCTTATTAAACTCCTACAAGGAAAAGAAAACACTTGTAATTTAATATTACAATTTCTTGAAAGTCAATTACCTCTATCACTGACTGGACTATTTGTATTCACATTAATATACATGAATTTGTAATTCGTAGCTACTACTAAAAGTATAATGCTGCGTGTGCCCTTGTAATTGTAATTAGATGATTCCCCATTTTTAAATGTTCTAAAAACAATACATTTCCTATCCGCAACACTTATGGTATTAGGGACATCCCAAGAAATACAAAATGCTGTGGCAATTTCCTCTTCATGGTTGCTGAAACCTGATTTTAGTTTTTCAAACATATTTATTGTTAAACATTGTTTGCTATAAATACCTTTAAATAAACTTTCAGTTTTTCATTTATTAGTGCTAGTACTCTTGACACAAACTTTAATATTCTACAGGAAATAATTCCAGTGCAATAAGATAAACTCTTAAAAGATTCTCCTGTAACTAGGTAAATATTAAATGATATTTTCAAGGAACAGACAAAGGTAACTGAAATTTCTCTTTTAATTAACAGATGTAGCTTTCAAACGTTTCATTAATAATTCGCAGCCAGTTTTTGTATGTTTGATCTTGTAAAAGTTCATCAATAACAAATGAACACGCTCCTAAATTTAAAAGATCGCGTCTTAATCATAATAATTATTAACAAAAATTTCAATAGCTTGAGTAACTACGTTAGTTTACGTCCGTCGCTTCCTAGCAAAAGCCATTTTTTTGTTTTAATCCAAATGTTGTGATCTTTCATTGTAATACAATCATCCATATTACATTTGACGTTCATGTAAGCATAAACAAACTCATTTTGATTTTTGGTGAACGAACTGTTCGTGTATTTACCAACCCATTTATTTTGTGACCTAATTGGTCGCATATTGACATATTGCAGCAAATTGGTTGATAGAATAAGCAATGAGCCTGTCGCCAGGAGACTAGTTGTAGGCGCCTATTTAATTCATAGAATGAATTTAATACACCACGTTAGCTCGATGAGAACAGTTGTGGTATTTGTTATATCGTGTATAACGTAGTAATGTTATACACGATAATTAGTAGAAAACGTACTGGAAGGAAGTTAATGAAAGAATTTTCAGACTGAAGTTACGATGGTGCAAAAACTATATGTACAATCTGTCATGAATCTTTCTTCCCCGGGAGAAATTTACGTGTAAATAACGCATTAAAACTGCACAACATAAATATGTAAAAAGTGGCGTAAATGCTTATAACTTTATTTTTGATATTTACTATTTGTAATTTAGCATTTTCTTACTAAAAAGCAATTTTATCAATTATTGGTTACATACAATACCAAATGGAAATTACTATTTCGAACAACATTACAAAATTGTGTAGGCTTTGTGCGAATTACAAACGATATTAAATCCACTGTAAATAATAAAAAACTGTGATGGACGATGCTACAGACTAAAAAAAAGTCTGTTGACAATGTTGTATGTGGAATAAAATCTTTTAAATCGTCAGTGACATTATTATTAACTATTAAAATATTAGAGAAATATACTAGCAAAAAAAAGTAGTGCTAAATAAATCTTTTGACGGTGGTATATGGAGCTGAGTATCTTGTGGTTTTAGTGGACTGTATTTGTTGTAGTAATTGTAACTCCGCTCTGATTTTCTTAACATTTAATAGAGGTGTTATTTGAATAAAACACGAGTTCAAAATCCCTAATTTTTAATAACAAATCACTAAACTTAGTTAACAAATTAAACATGAATCGATGTAAAATACGGCACTCTTTGCACGTTACTTTGCTCACTTTGCTGATGGCACTATCACACTTCATAATCGTTTAACACTGATACGTTTTGTTGTTAATATGATTTAATACTTAGACTAATTGAATATAATTCATGTTAGTCTTGTGCTTGATGTGATGTTGATGGTTACACTAATTGAGTATAACTCATGTTAGTCTTATGATTAATATAATTTGATGGTTAGACTAATCGAGTATGATTTATATTAATTTTTGATTGTTAATTGTTGCTTTTAACAGTGCTGTTCTGCCTAAAATTGTTCCCTTATATACAAAAAGGCCAAAGATAGGAAAGTTTTATTGGAGGCAGTAGAATTGTCTAAATACCCACTTCACTCAAGGTGCACAAAATTTCCCGAAGTGAGTTAGCCGTTTAACAATACATCGTAAGTGCAAAGCAGCGAGTATTGAGCTGTAAACTATTGTAAAATATATCAAATTTAAGTAATATCTAGTAGTTCCTGCAATGAATGACTGAATGACGACATAATATTCAGAGGTATATAAGCTTTTCCCTGTAATAAAGTTGTCTTGAAAAAACGAGGTTGCTATTAAACATTACCGAATATTTCTAAAATTTATTAAAATGGTTTTGTATATGATTAATAAAATAAATGATGAATTATACATGGATGGTACAATAAGTATTAAATTACATTACCATAAATGATAAAATATTTATTCGTAAAATCGCACGTAAAGAATAATTTTATTATTGCTAGCATGATTAATCGTCCTTAATTTAAATTTATCATAGAAGCAAAATAATAAAAGTTGTTTATTCGCTACACCAAACATACATTGACCAACTTTCAGCTCTCAACATATCAGGCGTTAATGTTAATGATTAATGTTATATGTACTAAGTGCAGTAACTTAATGCATGTGGCATGTAAACTTCATGCTTTACAGCTTGTAGCAGAAACTATAAGCAACTGTTATCAAGACGTAAATGATTTAATTGCTGAAACAAAAGTCTTTTCTTAAACCTCCTAAACGAATGAAGAATTTTACAGTGTGCCGGTTCCCTCAACCATCACAGCTAATTCTTACACATTGAGGAAATGGCTATAGGCAGCGTTTTACTGTTCTAAATATTTTCAACAAATAAGGAATTTAATCCGAAAGAAGCCGTAGTTACTAATTAAAATCAGAAAAATATTGAAGATATTCAAGTACGTACAAATTTTCAAATTGTTCATAATTACAAAGGAATACTTGAGGCAATAGTATATGTAATAATAGTGATTCTCCAGTATTTTAGCTATGCAAATGTTAAATCGCCAGATATGATGACTTTATATTTTCTACAATTAAGATCAGACATGAATAATAAATTTGAAAATAAAGACAGCAAAAAAAAGTTATGGAAAGAAATTCACGCTGAAATGAAAAAAGCTGGCCAATATTTAGACGAAACATGAGCAGGACGTTGTTAAAAAATTTCCAATTTACAAACTAGATATTTTGCTTATTTAGATGTTAAAGGAACAGACAATGAAAAGAAAGAGCCACTACCTTACTTTCATTTAATGAAGGGAATGTTAAACAAAAGCAGCACCAGTATATACTATTAATAGTATACATGGCTGAAACTACAGTGAGATAGTGATGTCTGTGAAAATTTTTGAATATCATTGACGTTACATAAGTGTTAAGAGAAGGAAGAGCAATAAAAAAATTAATGCCTGAAGAGAACATTTTTTTCAAAGTTAGGCAAGTAATGTAAATACAAAATTAACAAAGAGAAAGGCTTCTGTCAATTCTAAAAAAATCTATAACTGCTAGAAAGAAAAGTATTAAGTAATTTGTTGATTTATTATTTTATTCGAAATAAAAATATTAGAAAATATGTAAGTTGTTACTTGTTCTTAAAATTGTTTTCTATTAATAGAATTATCTATATAATAAACAACTTAAAATGAAAAAAATAGAAATAAGTATTAGATATTGAATAACTTCATTATATAACTCATTTATAATTTTATTTTTTATAGTACTCTTTTTTTACTATAATTACCTTCAGTAATTGTCATTTTTGATGTGAATATGCAGTAATCCAGATATAGAGTAAAATGTACCAGTCAGTAACAAATCTTTCTATCATAAATATACATCTAAATACTGCAATTGTCTCCAAGTCTTTTTGAGTAAACTAAAACTATGTTCATTTATCATTTATGGTGTTTTTCCTATTCAAGATTTTACATTTTTTAAAGTTACCATAAACCACTGTTAACATGAAAACGCCTAATCTCCAAGTAAACGATATTTTTCAACTGGAAAAAAATGTTTAGTATCATATCTTTTTATATTAGAATAAAAATTACTTTCACTAAAAACTGGTAACAAATTTAATCGATCTATGTTATTTCAAATTATTTAAGAAACATAGTCTTGAATCATGAGCTGATCCAGTAAAACTTGCATAAATATATATGAACAATTCTGTAGTTGTGTAAATAGCCAAAAGATTTACTGAATCATAGTGATATCTATTGATGTAGCTGTCTCGATGTCGGATTTCGATAATTTTAGTTTTATACATGTGCTATCAATGGCTTCCAAAACATCTGAAATGTATTATATTGTATTAATATAAATATGTGAGTAGTTCACACATTATTGTGTATATTTATTCTTCCTTGCCTCGAGACTTTTTAAATTGTTTGGAAATATTATCAATGTAAGTTGACACGTATATCTGTAATCAAATTCATTGCAGTATGTACTGTAGATACCGCTGTATCAAACTTAGTAACTACTGATAATAGGGAATAAGGTTTTCCAAAATACTATAAAGAAATAAATAACAACTTATCTGTTGGCACAGTTTTATATCCACCATGTTATTTTCATTGTATTTCTATGGCCTTATGTTTTATTATCTCATTTAACATTGAAGTTTTTGCCTAATTAACTTAACTTTTGTATATATAAGTTCTCTCCCATTAAATAGTGTTTTCTTCCACAGTGTATATATTATCAAAATATTGATAATATAAATATTGATATATATATATATATATATATATATATATATATATATATATATATATATATATATATATATATATATATATATATATATATATATATATATATATATCAATTTCAATTTTCTTTATGCTAGCAAAGTAAAGAATGCAAATTACAATTTTAAGTTTAGATCAAGTTAACGACGCAATCAAACAACCCGTTCTGATGCCACGAGGAAATACCTACCAAACACATGAAATTTAATTGACCAACATGAAGACTATTATATATAAATTTATCAGCAAAGAAAGGATAATGTAAACATAGTCTGTAATGAAAGTCATGCTTTAGCTGCTAAGTTTTTTGTAAATTTAGAAACCACCATTTAGCATAAATTTCTTTTTTCATATTCCCTAAAAAATTTACCACGTATACAAGATATATTTTCTTCACTTCTTTTCTTTTAATTATTTTAAACAAGTAAGAATTTTCTTTTCTTTATTTATTTATACTTGCTAATATACCGTCATGTGCACGAAAATAGTAGTGATCTTAATTTTGCTGAAATATCAATATATACGTTAAATAAAAGAAATTCAAGTTTATTGGACTCTTTATTACATAACTATAACAATAAATAAATAGGTTTTTTTAATACCAAAGAGAAAATAAAACTGTTTATATTCTACAACAAACAAAATAATTGTGCATTAAAATAGCAGTCATGCCAAAATACTAACCAAATGCCCTTTATTGTTTATCACCTCCTGACACCTGTGGGGTAACGAGTTCACCAGTTGCCCACAGGTCTCAGAATTGTCCGTTGTGAATGTTATTTATAAATATTAATTTAGGACTGCTATTTTCGTGCAAATGACTGTACCTATTAAGTAAATTAGACTTAATTATATAAATTCTAAATCTGTAAATTTTTCTTTTGTAAATGAAACTTAGTCCAGTTTCTGTAAAACTGCTTTTTTTGCGTTGCTACATTAATTTAAGATGACGCGCTTACTTTGTAGACACGACAATCTTCGACAGAGCTGCCATGCTCCACCCTGAATGGACAACTTTGCATAATCACCTTTGGTAAGTTTTATTTTTAAATAACTGTGGTTTTTCGAATTTAAAAAGCATATCAATCAATATTTTTTTAATGTCCCTTTATTTATAAAAATAGTTTTTAGAATTAATGTAGAAAAGTGGGTAATATAAAAAGCAAGTAAGAAATATATACATGGTTGGCTAATGAAAAACACACTCCAAAAATGCATAAATTTGATTAATATTAAGCTTACTTTATGTATAAACTATATATTAATTTTTTTTTTCATAGAGTACCTCTGCCAATCTTTATTTGCTTGTCCTAATTTACATTTTTTTATGAAAGCAATCTTTTGACTTACTTTAATAGCTATTTCCCAAAATACATGATGCTTAGATTTTTTTGATATTGTGCATTGAATAGTTTTGCATTTCAGAAAGGACCATAACACTGTCGAAAAGTTGGTCCAAAAATTTGAAGTATTGGACGTTTCCGATGGTAATTTACCTAACTAAAAAAATATGTAGAGTTAATACTGTGTTTATAACTGAATATATATATATATATAAACAAACACTTTACAAATTCTTTTGAGACACAGTTAAATTAATTAAAAATTCCCTAGTTTGTTTACAAAAGTCAATATTTTACAACATCCATTCACAAAATTTTAGTTTTAATATGATCAACACATTAAGACATAAGTATTAACTTTTGCTTGTAAAAATAGCAATAATCTTTACGAACAATTTATGCACATTTCTTTGCCTAAATATGTCAAAATAACAAAAGGGACAAAAATTTAAACATTTATAACATAAAATTAAATTAAAAAATATTTACTCTATATTTTTGCTTTGCATTATTTCCATGCATTGTTATTGTTCAAATATTTGTACTTCAATAAATTATTACTATGTACTTATTAAATCTCTTTACTTACCCTATTCTGATAATTTTTTCGTGATTGTAGAAAATCCTCTGGCTAAAAACTTGAGCCCAGTACTTCCTTTCCATTTTGGAGATTTTGCCAGATTAAATGGTTATCTGTTAATCCCAGACATAACTCCACTATCAATTTTGTACAAATTTCCGATGCCTTCCCATGAAGCTTACTTTATTTTGTCCTTTTGAAGTTTTTCTGAAGTAAATGGTTTGGTTTCCCTTGAGCAAATATGGAAGGTTAAATGAGAAACTATTTCACTATGATCAATTAGAAGACACATACTTTGCTTTTCTTCACCCAAACAAAAAAAATGCTCCTCAGTTTGCTTCTTTAGCAGATTTATTGCATCTCTATTGGTTGCCCTTTGATTGCATATTGTTACAACCACATTTAGGCCTATTTCACAAAGTGAAAACAGATAAGTTTTGTTAAAGTATGGATTTTTGTTGTTATATGGCAAACGGTGAAAGCAAATGGTTGTTTCCATTTTCAATGTATATCTCTTCCCCCATCATCTTCAAAATTTATATTTGATTCAATTTGCTGGTGTAATTAATCGATAGGTCAATATATAGAACTTCTTTAAATTATTCTTAATTTTTTTATATATCCTCTTCATTTGATTTAAAGTGGCTATACGAATTCGAGTTATTAAAACTTTGTAATACTTATGAGAAATAACTATTCCTTCATCTTGAGACATTGATGGTCTAGCACATCAGTAAGGCATTTGTTGGTTGTGCATTCAATTTATTAATTTTTGATGAGACTTATTCTTCTAATAAAGTTAATGTTAGTACTTTAGTAGTAATTAATTAACATTGTAATACTTCCTCCATCTCGAAAGTTTGATGGTCTAACACTGGAGGAAGGAATTTGTTCTGCATTTGATTCTTTAATTTTTATCAAGACCTGTTCTTCTAATAATGGTTATGTTCTCACTTATTTTTGCAGCAAAAATTAATCTACTTTGTAATACTTACTAAGTACTATAGAATAATTTTCTTTTTCGTCAAGTTTTGCATTTTTTGACAAAATATTTTCCACAAATAATGAAGTATCTAAAAATGTTTTGTAGTGAACATGTAATAAGAATCTTTTTCTACACACCTTCAGCTTTTCTGACAAGTTCATTTTTCTTTTGAATGTTGGACTGATCATCAGATGTATTATCTGCAACAATAGTAGTAATTAATAATTATATAATTTCATAAAATCAACATACCGAGTAAATATATATTGAGATTGCTACTATATTTTAAAAATTTGGACTCAGGTATTCCACAGTCATCACCAAAATATCAGTCACAAATCTGAAATATATCATCTAAAATTCACTTGTGCAGAAAATATTTTCACTCTACATTTCAAACAATAAACTTCAATAATTTATTAAAATACTCACTCATTAACTAACGAGTGGGCCATTTAAAAGTTTAAATTTACAAAATGCAATATAACAAAAACGGTTTGAAATTTCGCCAAATTTATATTTTTGTTGTGAAGTACAATTATTCTGGTTAGAGATGGAATATTATTTCATTCATATGGCTGCCGCGGCTGGCCTCACAGTATCCCATTCGATCGGACCAATTTTAGAGCACTGTTTCGAGTGTATGGGTCATATCCCGGCAATGGCATCACGAATGTTGGCCTTCAAAGGCTCTGCGACCAAATTTTGTACATTTTCATGCAATTTCCGACCAATTGTCTTTGTTTTGGAAATAAATTTCCAATAAATTTCAACGTTGCTGAAGCGTAAATCAAATCATTTCATTCAACGAAGATATACTGAATTTTGTGACAGAATAGAATGACTATAAGTATTGCCAGATTCGAAATAACCGGTGGTTCAAATTTAAACCGATAGATGGCCCACGCGTTAGTAATGTTGCCTATTTTGTATACCTAAATGTTATAAAATAATATTACTAATAATGAAAAAAACACGCTGTTTTGCCTAAGTCTAACAACTGATGTCTCATACATACTTTTTACTTGACAGGAAGGAACACAAAAACTTATGATAATCATATTTAATAAGTAATACTAAAATAAGAAATTGTTAAAATAGGCACCAAAAGAGACTACAATACTTAGAATGTGTAAACAATAACGGAATTAGTCATAAAAAAACATAATAATGTCAATTGAAATATAGACTAAATTATCTAAACTGGGTCGATTAGAGGATAATAAAATTAATAATTACACATGATAAACGAAATAATTCGAAAAATACACCTACCCACTATTATCGTAAACTAAGCGAATGTTCGAAATTCGTTTAATATCGGATACATTCGTATTTAGCGATACTAGAGCTTATGCGTATATAATGGTCACAATTGTGACAAATCGCTAAACTTTATAAACATCCTGTCAAATTTGTTATTTTCATGATGTTAACCTTATCTTATATATGTCATATAGCTTACATTTGAATTTGAGTTTTGTATATTTTATTTATATTTTAGATGTTTACTCGGTGTTGTTCGTTGATTTTAGCAGCTTAACTTTTACATTTACAGAATAGTTAGCCGTGTATATTATAAAAAAATGCCTTTACATTGCGCCTATACTCCTAATTATTTTGCAATAGATGATATTCTAGCAACGCAAGAGCGTACTCCCTGTAAATTTCTTGTTAACGTTCCAAAATTAGGTAATTTCTGGAATTTCATTGTATATATATTATTTATAATGAGGTAGTTGTAGGATGTCAATTAAATCCCTCAGGAGAAGATAATAATGTAGCAGCTGGTATTAGTTTGGAATTACCTATGTGGTTAGTACGACAATTGGGGAGTGGCCAACAACCTGTAGTATCAGTGGAATTACCTCGAGTATACAAAGAAGCATATCGAGAAATATTAAAGGCTGATCCAAAAGTTATAGATTTACATAAATTTGGTTTATACTTTTATGAATTAGGTGCTTATGCAAAGGAATTTGGTAGTCAAAAAGATCTAGCCGATGCACTTGTCCATGTGAGTTAAACATATTTATTTTTAAAATTAGAATTGAACGTAACTTTTAAATAAAAATTGTAGATTATGTTACTTTGTATTATGTATTTAAATAAGTTTTATCTTCAAGGTAGTTTTAAATCCTAAATTATACACTATCCTCTATAAATTTATTTGCATAACATAAAAGTATAATTATTATGAAATAAAATAGATGCTGCAGTTTTACTAAGAAAATTCTAGTTTCAGAACAAAAACTACTAAACTACTAATAAAACTTAATCACAAAATGTAAAAATATTTAAGTGCTAGTATAAATTATATTTTATTTTCATCAAAATAATGGCGTTTTACCTTAATGTTTGCATATTAAATGCGCGTCATACGATCTATTAATTGTGGAAGGTAGTCTCTCTATATTATTGCAAACATTTTGTAGGGTAGTCCAAAAAGTACCCTTGCTCCTGGCTAAAGTTTTACGTACCTCATGATTCAAATACTATAGCAATAGGCTTACAGTCGAGACTTTGGGAGGCCATGTCATTAAACTCAGAATTCCTTCTGATTAACTCTAAAAAACGTGTTTAATGTTTGGGGTCGCAGTCTTGTTGGTAAACCAACTCCTCCCCTCTTATCCTATTTCCGACTGTGTACGCACAATTGTGCGGGTAAGTTTAAGTCTCCATAATTTCTTTAATATATTATGTTAAGCGAGACCGGCAAAACACAATTGTGTGTGCTCTGTCTTTGTTGAACATTGTAAAGAACCGTTATAATTTTTTGTTTTTTCGTACTAACTTCTTAGTTTTAGTTGTGCATTTTCCGCAGTTGCAAAAATGAATCGAAAGAGTAAGATTGCATATAAATCAAAACTATTTAAAGTGTGGAATCTTTTATCAAACAAGTGTTTCAATAAGAAAATAAATTAAATATTGTACGTAAGGTGTAACTTTGTGATTATTTTGTGATTTGTGATATTTTTAGGTAACGTTTTGTTTGAAGTGCCACAATTATACGTGTTAGGACTATATTATAAAAATATGTTAACTTTTTTGTTCTTTTTCTAAGGTGGACTAACTGAAATCGATATATGAGCTGCACTTTTAATGTGGATGCAACTTGGGAATTACCCGTTGCAACAAATGATTTGTCTGATCAGGAAAGTGAGAAGTTAATGCTCTATCAGAGGCACCACCAAATGAATGTCAAACTTCCAATCGTCGAGATGTTTGGAAAAGAAGACCATTTGAAACGCAGTTGGAAAGCAGCTCTTGCGCAACCACAGACGAAAACACAGCTATAGAGACTCCCTATCATTATTTTTCCTTTTATTTCAATGATGAGTTCTTAGAAAAAGTGACGGAGTACACAAACAGGTACCATGTTGCAGAGAAGGGCAAGACACTGGGAGCAACAGTATCTGAGATGAAAACTTTTTTTTTGGTATCATCATTGGGATGGGATGCATTCGGTACCTAAGACTAGGCATGTACTGTGAGAAAACCACAAGACTCTCTATTGTGGCTGATATGAGTCGCGATCGATTTTTTGAGTTGCGCATGTGTCTACATGTGGTTGACAACAGTGAAGGAACGGATCCAGAAAAACAATCAAACGTATTTTGGAAAATAAATCCGTTACTTGAACGTGTAAGATCTGCATGTAGAAGTATTCCCAGAAAATGCAACGCTAACTATTCCATAGACGAGCAAATGATACCATTTACTGGTCGGTGCCCTGTTAGACAAAGCCTCCCAAATAAACCTAGAGGATTGGGATTGAAAAATGAAGTTTTAAGAACGTCTGAGGGACTGGTTCTTGATTTTGAAATTTATCAAGGAAAGACTACACCACTTCCATGCTCAAATTTAGGCTTAGGGCTAGGCTTTGTTTTGCGTTTAGCTGAAACACTTCCTGAAGTTTCCAAACTGTTTTTTGACCGTTATTTCACAATACCACTGCTTCAAGCTCTGTTGAAACGTGTAATCTATGCTACTGGAACAATAATGAGGAATATAGTAAAAAATGTGCATTTCACGAATGAGAAACAGATGAAAAGGAGTGATATGCAGGAATTTTGCCATAGTGAAGACAATATTGTCGTGGTGCAGTGGAAGGATTCAAAGTCAGTAATTGTTGCATCTTCAGCTTATGGCTGTGGCCCAGTTGGACACGTAAAACGCTGGGAAAAAAAAGAGAAAAGGTATGTGGAAGTTCCAGCTCCTAGAATCGTCAGGGAATACAACAAGTGTATGGACGGGGTTGATGTATGTGATCAAGTAACGGAAGCATACAGGTCATTTTTTAAAACTAGAAAATGGACTTTAAAAGTTTTTATACATTTCATTGATCTTGTGTGCTGCAACGCCTGGATGCAATATAGAGATCACTGCAAAATGAATTCCCAACTTCGGAAAAATACACACAACTTGTTAAGTTTCAAAATGGCATTAGCCAAGCAGCTAGTAGCTGTAGATACAAAAAAGGAATATTGAATATGAATCTGAAGAGGAAGCTGAATAACTCCAGAATGTTGCTAAAAAATATCATCCATTCGAATAACCATGCCAAGACAAAAGACTTGATGGATACAAACACTGGCCTCTTAAGCATGATTTATCATCAGCAAGATGCTGCCGACTTGTCGGATGTAAGTCAAGAACGCGTACCTATTGTTCAAAATGTAAAGTATATTTATGCCTCAGTAAAAAACAAAATTGTTTCGTAAAATATCATACTGAAAAATAAAAAATAAATAACATTGTTTCAAGGATATTGGTTTTTTTAATTGACAATTAAACCGGACTGCAACAATTGTGCGTATCCTGAAAAAAAAAGAGTAAAGGGTCTTATTGACTAAACTTAATATCTTAAAATGTTTGGATAAATTTATCACTATTCTTCGGCATTCTTTTTGTTAATTGGAACAATTTTCCGAGGCGACCATTCCTAAAATAGCCCCAATCCATAACGTTACGTACCTAAGAAAGTCTTCTTTGCTTATGTTGAGCGGAAAATTTTGTAACTTCTCGACCTTTCAGTCCAGTTTCTGCTAAAAGCTGTTGAACACAAATTGTTTAGCGATGATAAACATTAAATTCCGCGATTATATCCGGAGCGGCCAGTCGGCTATTTCTTAAACCTAACACTCTACTTTGCCTGCCTTTACTGTATATTATTCTTGGTCCTCCGCTGTGTCTACGATCGCAAAGTTGATCGGTTTCTGGTATTCTTGTAACAGTTTGTCTGTTCTGATACTTTTAGTCGCGTGATCCTTCCTTAAGGATTAACTACATTTTTTGCCATTTCACAACAACACATAACTTAATATATCAGGAAGGCTTCTTCACAATCTCACCTTGGGATTATAGAGCTTTCTTGTTTATGACTAAGCTTGTCATTTTCCCTCGGCGCAACAGGCCAGGATCGGTTATAGTAAGTACGTATCTACGTACTGACAATTAGATGTGAGCGAAACAAATATTAACACACAATGATGCATAAAATAAAGAAAAATATATAATTTTATAATTGAAATGAAATACTTACTTCATGAAAAGTTTGCACCATATCTGAGATGTTTTCAGTTATCTCGTTAACAATGATGAAACAACTGTGATGAAAAAATGTTCTTATATCTTGAGAGAGACTGTTTCACGTCTAGTGATGTAAGACACGCATAAATTAAATAATCTTTACAAATAGATAACGGATCTATAGAAACACCATCACAAATTTGTCTTAATTTGATTAAATCTAAATCTTTGTTTACAACTATCACTATTTACACTGACTTCACCAACAACACCACAGTATTTTGCAATTTTTCTGTTGCGTCAAATAATCCTTTATAATTATCGTAAATAGTTTTTAAATCTGTTACAACCGACGTATCTTGAAACGTTATCTGACTTTTCTTAATAGCTGCAGCTTTGTCAGGATTGAATTGTTGAATCACAGATTTAATTTGTTGAAAATATTTAGAATAATAATGAAGATGCATTCTACCATGTAGCAACACATATTTAAGAAACAAAATATTCGTGGTAAAGTTGTATTTACAAAATGTTTGAAAAATCATTGAATAGTGTAAGTATTTAGATAATAACATTTTGTCAGTGTTATTTTTATATATGTATAATGAATTTTTTGATAAAACTTTCTTTTACGAAGTGCTATGTTACACTAGTAATTGTGAAGTGAATTTTTAATAATCCTTTAAATTAAATTGATTTATGAATTTATTGATCTCTAGAACTGAAATGAAATGGTATTAATCCTTGAATATTTTTATTCCTTTAAAGAATTCACCACCATGTTACCGACACAATTCAGTTAGCATAAAAAACTTCAAATAATCACTTCTATTTATTAAAAAAGAAAACATGCGAGGACTTCCCTATTATTTTGGAAGATCACTCTACTTTCTATGTAGAATTACGTATACCATCTGTTTCCACATCTACTCATTTACCCTCTATGCATAATATGTTGTACGTTATAATGTCCATAAAGTAAATTATATATATATATATATATATATATATAATTATATATATATATATAATTATATATATATATATATATATAATTATATATATATATATAATTATATATATATATATATAATTATATATATATATATATATATATATATATATATATATATATATATATATATCTTTATATAATAATTTACTCTCGTTGGTCTTATTTGTTTACTTGAAACAATGCTGAAAAGCGTGATAAAGATATTAAACATAATTGCTACATAATTATTTTTCACTTACTTTAAACATTTAATAATAATAAAAATTATACGCTTGAATTTTATAGTAATGTGTTTCACTCACAAGCTCTTATAACTGCAGTCACACGTCTTAACATACTTGTTATAACTCTATCGATATTTTCTTAAGGCTTAATTAAGGCAGCTATCAATTATTTTGTGTTTTGGATAGCAGAAATTTGTGTTCTAAGCCTAGCATGCCCCAGACATGTTAAATCTGATTCAGGTCTGGAGGATATGCTGACCAATTCATTAAGGTTATATCAACATGATTATGAAATTTTCTCCGACGAACGGTACGAAAGTACACCATCAACTCTGTGCGTATATTGCCCCATACCATAATTAAGTCTCTATCAGAAGAAGCAGTGGGAGTAAAATTAAATTGTGCATTTCGTTCTCCTTGACGCCAATACAGTTTTCCCTATTGTCAATGGAGTTTACGCAGAAACGGCTCTCATCTGTGAACAAAACTTGATCCCATAGATTAAAATTCCAATTCTGGTGTTCAAACACACCACTGGATAAAATTTCTTGGGAGCTTTCATTGGTACATACGAATTCAAACCATTAATCAATTAACTTCTTACAATAAATTTCTGGATTGTATTGCTGTTTGACGTCTGTTTTGGAGGGTTTGCAATATTATAAATCGATCTTTACAACTTTTACTTTATTTCGTTGTTTTGCGTTTTCTGCCTTGATCTCATATTCTCATACGCGCCATTCTGTTCCAATACTGCCAGGTTATTGTGGCCAATATCCGTAGATTAGCTCGCAATTTGTCGGTAGATTTCGCAAAAATTCGGTAGATTTAAATTTTTATTTATAATATAACAAATTTATATATTCAAACAAAAGTATAATATATCAAACATATTTATTTATTATTACACAAAACTAATAAATAATGCATGTATCCTAGGTTAATATAATTAAATAGAGTAATATAGGAATAGATATTGATATTTATAAAATTTACCTTAAAAAACACACGTAATTACAACACAACTATATAACTGTGTATACAATTTAAATGTTTGGCTCGCCATGTATGATATTCTTATGCTAGATAAGCTTATACTAATTAATATCGAACGAAATAGTACCTACATAAAATATCCACTTCTACAATATAATGAATGTCCGACGTAACATATTACTAAACATAAAATAGCATAGACAAATATTTTCTTAGATTTGTTTTTGTGGGCCAGCAATTATTTGTTTATTACGCTTTTATATCCTGACGCCAACAATTTTTAATACAAACATACGTGACTAATTGTAATTTCGGTGTTTGGCATTGTTTCATAACTATTGTGATTAATGATCAACAAGAAATTTCTTATATTAAAAAAGTAAGATATAAATATAGTTTGGATATATGAACAAAAATTGGATTTGACAGACAACTTGGATTTTCGGTAGAATTATCGTTTAAATCGGTAGATCGGTAGATGCAATCCAAATTCGGTAGATCTACCGAAACATCGGTAGACCTGGCAGCACTGCTCTGTTGACAACGTTCACTAGACGAATAGTCGATTTTGATTTGCCAAACATTCGAACAACTTTACTGCAGGTTCAACCATTTTCGATTATTGCTGCAGCCTTAGCGGTGTCAGTTACAATAAAATAAATAAATAAAAAAATAAAAATACGAAAACGTTCCAAATGATAAGCAACAAAACTTTAAAAAAGGACAGCATGTAATTTCAAGTCGCACGTTTTAACAAATGTGTTAAAGAATGACGTATTGTAGTGGACAATTCAACATTGCCTAGACTTAACGCATATGAAATAAAGAAAATAAATTAATTTTTCTATACGTTCCTTTATATATACCAGTGCTTCATATGATCAATGACACCTTGCATGTGAAGTAGATAGGCATCGGAAATAGAAGGGGATTGAGAAACAGAACTGAACAGTTTTGAGTTAAAATGTTGGTTTAAGGTACTATGGAAATATACGTTACCGCTATTTCTTTGTCCCGGGTTGACTTTAAAAGTTAAGCCGAATCCGTTGATCTTCTCGGTATGCGTATTATCTATTACTTAATGGCTGTTTTATTAGGAATTTCTCCCGTATACTACCAATTTCTGCAGACTTTTTAACAAGAAAGATAATAGGATAATTGACCTATGGTCTTTGAAGTGCGATTGGCTACTCTTCATACTTTGGGTAGGTAGACGACCCTAATCTTTCTTTTCTAGCCATGAAGTGGGCATGTATCTCCAAGTGATATAAGCTTTAAAGATTGTACATAGATATAATATTAATATCTCCGCTTACACTTGCAATAATACAGGATGCCTAAAAGACAAATTGGTTATAACCACTTATAGTCCATTTATTTCTATTTAACCTCGTGATCTCCGTGACCAGCTTCTAATTATGTTGGTTTGGCCTTCTTAGCTTTTCCTTACGACCATTCGTCCGAGTCACCACAATTGATAAAGTCAGAAAGTGGATTTTTAATAATTCTTTAATATGTACTTCATACCTTTCCTTATACATTCCATCAGTCTTTCCGATATGGCCAACCTCAGTTATGGAATTACATCCCTTGCATAGAGGGTGGTTTTATCCACCTCCATCCTTAAGTGCATAAAAACAGTCAACAAAAAGTTGATCCATAACATTTGATTTTGGCAGCTACGACCAAAAATTTTTAGCAAAAGATTTGAGTTTGCGTATAAACTTAGTTTTCTTACATTGTTTAGCTTTAGTTAAGCACTAAGGAATTCCCAAAAGTAATAATTACCAGTCGCCACTGATTACAGTTGTATTTACAGCAATTTTGCACATTATATGAAAAGCGAATTTTTCAATTTTAAATGCTTCTAAATTTTCTCCAGTTAAATTTTATGTGCGTGCAATCAACAGTTCCTACACAACATAAAGATTTTCTTTGCCAGTTTCACTGTAATCCCTTGTCATACTTCAGAAACTTTCAGTTGCGAAGAATTATAGAATATGAAAAATCATTTAGGAGAAAAGCTGTTCCTTATAAAGTATTTATAAAAACAAGTAATATATACTTTCTAATGTACAATTATCTTTTGTTAACTAGGAGAAATATATCAAAAATAAACATAAATCAAAATTTTACTTATCCCAAATCTATTCAATAGTTTGTTTCTTGATCATTTAAAAAAATCGAATTTTTTTGTATTCTGTTCTACTTTTTATTTTAAAATAAAAACCTATCATTCCATTTTAATTACTTGCATAAGCATTAATATGTAATGTTTTTATTAAGAAATTATATAATTTGACATTTTCTCGAATCATAAATTCTGTCAACGTGTTAATGAATAGAGTAGATGTTAATTCTAATAATTCAATATCATTTATTAAAAAAAGACTTTATTTGACTTTGCGTACCAGTTTGATTCATATGCAATAATTTAATGATGCATCTGTTATTTCTCGTGAACGTATTGTTCTTATTTCCTTTTCCTTTGTAATTTATTAAATATCTTATACAAAAACATCTTACTTCTTTTACTGACATGTGTAATATTTAACAAATCTGAGATTGCCTTGGCAAAATTACAATGAATGTTTAAAGATAATATTGGCACCAATAAAATTTATGTACTTAAGTTTGATATTTCTGTTACAGTCTTTCAAGATGAGGTTTAGAAAAATTATGGATTTAGCCGATAATACTTTGTCAAGTTCTGCAGTAGAAGATAATCTCGATATTTTGGAACGCAAGTTATATACTGATAGTCATAGGTCAAGAAAAAAACTAAATCTTTGGTTAATCCAATCGGGTATACCATTGGAAGCAGCCAACATGGTGATTAGTCATAAAAAAAGAAAACGCGTGGACATAGAGGATTTTATTTGATATTAAAATATAGTGTTCTTTTTAACTCTTAGAATAATAGAAAATGACGATATTTTATGTAGTAAATGTAAATATTTTCAATTATATTCTTGAGAAATATTTTATAGTGATCTTTTCAAATCAATATTTAATCCCATATTCTAAAATTTTTCTTTCTAATTTTTATCATTTCATTCGGCTAGAAAGCTAAAGTATGTTATTTTTGTGAAATTATAATTGATTTATAATTTCATTATTATCTAGTCCTCAGGATTCACGGAAAAATATTACTACACGTATTACAATATATTTAATGGACTAGCAATAATAACATAAAGCTTCTTATTATTTTTTTTTGGAAACAAATTAAATGTTTACTCTTATAAAGTGCGTTCTATTCCTTTAAAACGTATTCTTTTTGTGTAAAAAATTTAACTTTGTTTAGATTAGTATTATTTCGGCAATATTCATTAACTTAAAAAGAATTCTTACATTATTTTCTTCTTAAAATATGTTTATAAACGACTTCAGTGATAATTATTTTCCATTAAAATCAATGTTACTTCGTATTGTAGCATATTCCATTTGTTAATAGAATCTTATTCAAACCTTTATCTTCGAACATAGGTTCTTCTTTTATATTTATAATAAATATTTTTAGGTAAGCTGAAGAAAATATAACAAATAAAATTAATGATGTATGGAACTCAAATCCTAATACAGGAGGAACTCTCTCAAAATCACTGCAGATGTTTGAGTATGTCGACGATATAACCGTAATTAACGGCACTCAAAAACAAAGTTAGAAAAAGAACATTGTCCTTGGAAATAAAGAAAATCAATGTGTGACTCGTTTGTAGATTTTCACGGATACAATATGTAAGCAGTTTTTCGGGTATCTTCCCACCTTATCACGTGGTCCCGAAGAAAGAGATTCCCACAACATTTTGACGGAATCTTATTTGGCATCTGATGGTGTTTCATTGTAGCAAAGAGTACAAGTAAAAAAAATAAGCGCGCCACTTTTTCAATTAATAAGTAGCATTCGGTATATCTGAGCGTCACGGCGAGGAACAAGAAGTCTCGTCCACCGTTTTGGGTAACAATCGCCAAAAGGTATAAACAACATAGGGATAATAATAATAAGTGAAGGAAATCAGCAAATAGGGAAACGTAATTTCCTTTAATTAATTGAAAAAATCAAATTTAAACAATAAAAAATTAATTAAATTATGCAAAGATAAAAGTAAAAAAATAGTATATAATAATAACGAAAATTTAACAAATCAATATGTAATAAAATTGATGATTTGGCCAACCTGGTGAATACTTGTTTAACCTCCACCTATTTTCAGTTCCGTGGTAATTATTATGAACAAGTATCGGGTGCAGCTAAGGGGTCTCCTCTCTCTCCTGTTGTCGCTGACATTTTTATGGAGGCATTTGAACAACAAATTCTACACTCCTGTGACCAAAAACCAAAATGTTGGTTCAGATATGTGGATGACACCTTCGTTATTTGGCCCCATGGTCGGGATTCCTTGAACAACTTCCTCGTTTTCTTAAATTCACAACACGATTCCATAAATTTCACCATGGAGATTGAATCTGAAGGTTCCCTTCCCTTCCTCGACGTCTTGGTAACTCGTCATCTGGATGGTTCACTAGGACATTCAGTGTACCGCAAACCCACACACACTGATCGGTATCTCAATGCCCTCTCCCATCATCATCCTGCCCAGAAACAGGGCGTTATCAATTCCTTAGTCCAAAGAGCTGTGAACATATCTGACCAGCATTCTATATCCCAGGAATTAAGTCACGTTACCAAAGCTCTTATAAATAATAATTTCTCCAACCATAATATTCAGCGAACCATAGATCGACATCTTAATCCCAAAATCTCACAACTTAATACACAGCTTACATCATCTCCCCCCTCTCTAAAGCCCACCTACCCTATATACAAGGTGTTACTGACCGCATCAGTAGGGTTCTTCTCAAAAACAACATCAAAACCATCTTCAAACCCCATTCCAAATTATCTGACCCTTTTTCCGTAAAAGACCATGTTTCTTTAGAATCAGCTGGTGTGTACAGGATTCCTTGTTCATGCGGCAGGGCATATATTGGTGAAACAAAGCGGTCTGTCGGCACTCGTGTTTCTGAACATGAGCGTTGTACTAGGTTGCTGCGCATAGCCGGTTCTGCACTTGCCGAGCATAGACTGGAAACCGGGCACCATATTCAGTTTAATTCAACCAAGATCCTATCCCGCACTAACCACTTCTATGGTCGCAAAATCCGTGAAACTATAGAGATCTTTAAGCACCCCAATAATCTTAACCGCGATGATGGCTACCCCCTACATAACGCTTGGCAATCCTGCATCTCTAATCGACCCAACCGTAACCGTAACGCTCCATTGACCCATGACCCATTATCCATATATAAACACGTCCCCCATCGACTTACACCAGTTTCAGTGCAGTAGTTCAGCCCTGAAGATGTCCCATACAAATGGGTACGAAACGTCGGCAGATATACTAGTGACGCGGTTCCAGCCCGGAAACCCAGAAGCAGATAGCAATATGTAATAAATTTTGTGCTTTAATTTATATAAAGTAGGTACACTACGCAAACTTTTATTCCGATAACGATGAACCTAGTTTCATTTACAAAGAAAATTTTACACTTTCAAATTTATTAAATTACATTTACTCAAGTCATATTCCTATTCTATTCTTAAATTTTAACTTTAATTTAAATATGTTGATGTGGATTTGCAGCCCTCATATGTTATACGGTATAAGGCTTCCAAATTTTCCTCTATCGTCTGAGCCATTAAACAACGAAATGTTGTTTGCTATTGAATTCAATACCGAAAAATTTATACAATAAATGATTAAGATGATTATTTCAAAAGCATTTTATCATTATAGTATTCTGAATGATAAAATACTATTGTATATTTTTGTATTGCAAATATTAGATAATATAAAATGATATATAAAGTAATTTGTTTGATCAACTTCAATTCCTCAGCTGTTAATTTAAAAGATTGTTATTTAACTTAACGGTGAAATGCCTCAAGTTTAAATAAATAGTTATTTAAAGTTCGTCAAGGAATGTTGTAGATTTAAAAACTTATAAATGTCAGATGATATATAGAAACAGTACGTGAAATGCCATTTTTTAATTACTATTGTTATTAACATTTAATATTATGTATACGTAATGTATCTATAATGACGTACTATTAGAACTTTTTTAAACAAATAAAATTACATGTGCTTTCTAAACATACGAGGATCGATCCAGAAATAAGGTTCCCAAAGAACTCCAGCCGCACGGGCAGGTGTGAGACGAAATCCGGCAACACCGCTGTGTAGGTATGTTTCCCTATTCCGGATTCCCACCTGCCGCGCTTCGCTACGCCGCTCAGTCTTGGCTCAGTAGCCGTCCGAGATGGAGGTGCCCATTGCTGATCCCGCCGTGTGCGAGATTCGTTCCGTAATTAGGTTCTTGCACGCGAAAAAGACACCACCCGTGGATATTCATCGACAGTTGACAGAGGTGTATGGCGGTAAGTGTATGACCATTCAACACGTGCGTAAGTGGTGCAGGGCGTTTAGTGCTGGTCGGAAGGAAGTCCACGATGAAGAACGGAGTGGAAGACCTTCAATTTCGGAGGCGCTGATCGAGATGGTCCAACGCAAAGTGCTTGAAAACAGGAGGATCACCGTCCGTGAACTTGTTGCTCGGATTCCTGGGAGTTCTTACGGTACAGTTCAAAGAGCTTTGACTGAAAAATTGGGGTATCGCAAGTGTTGTGCTCGATGGGTACCGCGTATGCTGACAGTCGAACACAAAGAGAAACGCATTGACTGTGCTCGCCAGTTTCTGCAAAAGTGTCAAGAAGATAGGGAAGGATTGTTGGACTCCATTGTTACGGGAGACGAAACGTGGGTGTTTCATTTCACGCCCGAAACGAAAGAAAAGTCCAAACAATGGCGTCGCTCAAGGTCACCAGTCGCAAAGAAGTTTAAACAAAGTCCTTCTGCTGGCAAAGTCATGGCCACTGTTTTTTGGGATCGCAAGGGGATACTGCTGATCGAGTTCATGGAACCTGGGACAACAATCAACTCAGACAGTTATTGTGCAACACTAAGAAAACTCAGGCGAGCTATCCAGAACCGCCGGCGAGGACGACTGACAAAAGGTGTAACGCTGCTTCACGACAACGCCCGCCCTCATGTCTCCCGTCAAACCAAGGAACTTTTGACCAACTTTGAATGGACTGTCATGCCCCACCCACCTTACAGCCCGGACCTCGCGCCTAGTGATTATCACTTGTTCCCCAAGTTAAAGGAACACTTGAGTGGGCAACGCTTCCAGAACGACGATGAAGTCAAAGAAGAGGTGAAACGCTATCTGAACGGGCTGGCGGCAACGTTCTACCACACAGGGATACAAAAATTGGAACACCGTCTACAAAAATGCTTAGAAAGAGATGGCGATTATGTAGAAAAATAGAGCTAAGTGTCCTTTATCTAACGATGTAAATTTTGATGAGAATAAACGATCTTGTATTATTGTAAAAATTATGGGAACCTTATTTCTGGATCGATCCTCGTATATCTACACACAAAAATAATTTCAATGCATGGATTATGTAAAACTGATTTATTTACTTTTCTATTCTACTTTACTTTCACGTATTGTACTGCTTCATTTGCAATTCTGTTGTAAGTAGAAGGCACCGGTTTCAAATTTTACAATGTTCTCTAATTTAATTTTACTGCGTATAATTGATTTCAGGAATTTTATAAGTTGTAATTTGGGCTTGGAGTCTGTTCAGAAATTTGTCTGTCTCTTTTTGAAACAAAGCATAGATTGCATAATACAAATTTATATGTGTAGAGGAGCAAAAGAAAACAATAACAGGAACAACACTGTTGGAACAAGTAGACAATAAGATAATAACTTTGATATTACTATAACTACTTTTTAAAATACTTTTAGCATATTTTTGATTAACTTTAACGGATCTATGCTTTGTTGTTCTATGCGCAATATCATTGCAATCGTTGATTAATTTCGGCAAAATTTCTATCCAACGGTAACTTCCATTGAAATTCAAATCCTTCCACATCTTAGTTTTAAACGTTCTATTAAAATGTTCCACAATTGAACTTTTCAAATTGGAAAACTACTGTAATGGTTAATATTATACTGGTCCATAAGTTTCTTGAAATATACATTATAAAATTCCTTTCATCCATCGCTTTGAACGTTTCTCGGAATATTTTCCTTCCCTATTAAAAGTATGGATTCCACAGCTTTTGTTACTTTATTCGCAGTTTTATTTCTTACACGGATAGCACAAACAAATTTTGAAAATTATTAGTATTAGTACATACGAAAATATTTTTTTCATGCCTCTGGGCTGAAACCGTGTCTTCGATAATTCTGCTAGCGACGTTTCGTCACCACTCGTATGGAACATCTTGGGAGCTTAATTTCTGCTAGTACTTTCGTTGTTGCATTGAGATCGGTGAAAGTCTGTGGTGGATGGGTTTATATATGGATATTGGTCCCGGGTCAATGGAGGGTGCGGTGAATTGTTTGGAGATACAGGATTGCCAGGCATTGTGTAGGGGGTAACCATCATTACGGTTTAGGTTATTAGGGTGCTTAGGGACTACTATAGATGCACGGATTTTTTGGCCATAGTAAGGACTAATGCGGGACCGGCTTTTAGTAATATTGAACAGGATATTGTGCCCGGTCTCAACCCTGTACTCAGCAAGTGGTCCCAGATTCGATCATATCAGAAGTTTCCTGTACCATAGGATTATTGTCAGATATGCTTTAAACAACCTTCAGCGATACTGTAGTCGACACTTTTCCACCACTAGTTACTACCTCTTTACCTAGAAGTAAATAGCTTCTGGATTTGAACCACTCGACTGTCAGACATTGGTACTACAAATCGATGTAGCAGTAGCCGCAGTCGTAACAGTAGTAATAGCAGTAGTCATCATAGTAGTAACAGTCGTAGATATCTGAACTACTGTACTGTGCCGATTTTCGGAAAGTCATTTAAAAACTCGACATTGAGCTGTCAGTTTATTTTTTTCTTCTCTACTCAATTTGAAATACTTATTAAATAGCTAGGAAACTTTGGTGGAAAAGTAACTACTCGCGGGGAAACTGATGCAGGAGGAACAATCATGTTTGCTTCTAATGTAGAAGGAACAGAAACAATCATGTTGGCAACTGTTGTAACCACTTGGATTACAATAGGTAGTGCTACTGTACTCAGCTGCACCAATTGATGTTACTACGGCAGGTATGCTGTTGTTCTTGTTACTACTGGTCCAGTTGTTTATTGTACATAATAACAAATATATGTATTAATACATACATAATATATATATATATATATATATATATATATATATATATATATGAGCTAATATGTGTATTAACACATACATATATTTTTTGCTATATAAATAATTTAAAAAATAATTTAAAAATATATAAAATAATAAAAGGGTGCCATCAATAAAATATAAAATTTATTCAATATTTTCAATCAAATATTAATAAGAAAATAATTAAAGTACTTACCATTTTGTATTGTAGTAATGTTTGCAAATGAACTTAACTTTGAACTGCCTTCTTTAAGCAAATATTGACTATTTATACAATTATGCATTATAAAAAATATCCTGGGAAAATGACCTTTCGTAACCCCTCATTCCAAAGTGATGTAAGGTGTTCCCTTCCCTTTGCTCCTACCCAAGTGGCGGTGAGAGGGGATCTTTTCGCCCACATCACCCTAAGAGGAAAATGTACATGACCTTGACCTACTATCGTGTCTCCCGTAAAACCTATTTTTTTAAATAAACAAATTATTTTTCCTTATTATATAATCTATTTCTCTCCTTATACATATATACATATTAATAAATAGTTCAATCTTATTTCAATTTTTAAACATATTGATTTAATAATTATCAAATAACAAAATCACATTTATAATTACAAAAAATTATATACTTTTAATAAATATTCACATTACAAATAAAATTTAGTTATTTATTAACAATATATACACCTAAAAATTTCCATTTATACAACATACTCGATATTGTAATGTTCATTTATAATTAAATAAATCCACATCTTAATATTACTTCGGTACTCTTGGCGGAAAAAGTTCTAAATCGATACTTCTAACTTGGCCATTAAATACGATTTAGGATTAAAAATTAAATCCTTGTTTTCTATTCCAAAGAACGATCTATCACTTTCATATTGATATATAACACCCAACTTTTTCAACAACATAAGTCACCTCCAAATACAGTCCATCATAAAAAACAACGCGTCACAATACAATATGAAAATTAAGTAGAATTATTTTCTTATAACTCAATTTTTTTTTCTCCTCAAAAGATGGTCGCGACATTTTGTCTCGAAAGCAGGTCATCTAGCAACAATTCCTCTACAAAATCAAAGAATTGTTACTGCCGATTTGTATACATCCATTTGTTTGCCGCAAATCATCGCCGAGCTTCTAAAAACCAAACCCGAACAAAGAATCATCCTCCACCAAGACAATGCAAGTACGAACACAACACGCAAGACAATTGGATTTTTAACGCAATAAAACGTCGAATTGTTGGACCATCTTCCGTACAGACCAGACCTAAGTCTCAACGATTTTTTTACCATTCCGAAAATCAAGAACAGACTGAAGGAACAGTTGATGCCTTCAAAAACGCAATTTTGACTGTACCTCCTCAAACCCATACACAATTTTGTTCTTTGCTCTTGATTCATGTAATTGCCTTTTGATATAATTTCTCGTTTGTAGCGTGAGGTGCCAATAAATCGTTTGGATGAGAATAAAATATATCGTGCTCTCTACATGCCCAAAAACTTCACATTCTTATCAGCTCTTTCAAGACGTTTTTTTAATTTTATTCCGGGACCACAAAATCTGTATCCTGGTATATATAATTCCACTGGTAGCCTATTTATTGCAATATTCAACAATCCGTTGCTTTTCTTTCTTCCTTTTCGAATTAAATTACTACGTTCTCCCTGGTCCCATCTTCATAAATAGCAACTGATATAACACATAATAACCAAACACAATAAATACTTATGTACACACTCCAGCTTCGATTTTTAAAACTAATTTAATATACATACGAGGGTAGTTTGACAAGTAGTGAGAATGGAAAAGAAAAACGAATTTTTTAAATACAAAATAATTTTTATTTTTCAATATATTCTCCTAAAAGAGCAATACATTTATTCCAACGGTGCTCCAATGCCCTTATGCCATCTCTAAAATGCGATTCCGGAAGGCTTGCAAAATACTCATTTACGAAGATGATAATCTCGTCGGAAGGGGCTTGATCCGGCGAATAAGGCGCATGCGGTACTAATTGGAAATGCAACTCGTGGATTTTGGACATCGCAACTGTGCTGGTATGCGAGGGAGCGTTGTCTTGGTGAAACAGAATCTTTTTCTTTGCCATTCCTGGCCGTTTAGCACGAATCTCAACATTTAATTTTTGTAGAAGTTCTGTATAATATTGTCCGTTTATTGTGGCACCTTTCTGAAGGTAATCAATGAGCAAAATGCCCTTTGAATTCCAAAAAATTGATGCCATCACCTTGTTTGCCGATAAAGTGGTTTTCGCTTTCTTTGGAGGTGTAAAACCACATTCTAACCATTGTTTCGACTGTTGTTTAGTTTCGGGTGTACTGCAGTGTATCCAAATTTCATCGCAAGTAACAAATCGCCTACAAAAATAAACCGGATTCCGCTTATAAAGGTCCAAACACTCATTGGAAATGCGCAAACGAGTGAACTTTTGATCAATCGTAAGCAATCGCGGCACCCATCTTGCCGAAAGCTTGGAAAGGCCCAATTCTTTCGTTAAAATGTGGTGTACGCGTTCTGTTGAAATGTTTACCCTGTCTGGTATCTCTCTCACTTTGAGTCGTCGATCTTGCGTAATAATATGGATTTTTATAATAATTTCCTTAGAAGTCACGATTTTGGGTGCTCCAGAGCGCGCTTCATCAACACAGCTTGTTCTACCACCTTTAAATTCATTTACCCATCTACTTATTGTGGCGGATGATGGAGCAGATTCACCTAATGTTTCCCGTAACTCATCTTTTATTTCGATAGCTTTCAAGCCCTTAATTACGAAGTATTTAATCACCGCACGATACTCTGCTTTTTCCATTTTAACAAAACGACGTGTCGCTTCTTTTTCAATCAGCTGTCAAAAATAAACTAATCAACCGATTTATCTAAATATCGGAATGTAAACATATAAATAGGCAACCTAAATTACAGTGCATTTGTTTTACCAATTAGAGCGCCACCTATGTGTCATTCTCACTACTTGTCAAACTGTCCTCGTATATTTAACTTATTTTTTGTATCAATTAATAATACAGAATTAAACATAATTTATTATTTATTTGGAATATGTGCATATATATAATATATTTTACAATTTTAATTTAATTTTTTTTAATAAATCCACACACATAAATTTTCTGCAGCTCTTGTATGACTAATTCCTTTGTTATGCAAACATTTCGACGTTACTCCATTAAACATTTTTTCTATTTATCCGAGAAAATATCGCTGAAACCTTTATGAGAAAAAGAGCAGTTTAATTTAATCTGGTACATAGACTTCCGCGCTCGTGGTCCATACTATTTTCTTCTGGGCTTCCGGGCTGGAACCGCGTCACTGATATAACTGCCGACGTTTCGTACCCACTCGTATGGGACATCTTCTAGGCTCAACTACTGCCACCGTTTGTCGCACTGAAACTGTACAGTGTCAGTGTGACAAAATTTGTAATGTTATTACTTTTTCTTTTCGGTTATTTCATAAAAGACATCAAAAACACCTCATATTTTAAATTTCAATGGGATTATTGCATCTATTCGTCACCTCATATCTGACAAATTTTCAATGCTAAATTTAAATCATGCAGATTTTCAGCATTGGAGCGGAAAAAACTGTCGAAAAAAATGGTCTGAATAAATTGGTGTTCGCAGCGTCGTTTATAAAGTTCAAACCGTGATTATAACACAGCCCAAAAAATGCTCAAGGGTTAACATTCAAAATTAGTTTGTTGAGCATACTTATGTTTACTTCTCATATATTAACCATTATCATATACTTGGCAGCGTCAATTACCATTTTCTTCCAAAATATTTAATAAAAATATTCTTCATCGGTCGTATCTGTTGCAGCACAACTGTAGTTTTCTTAATTAAGATGACCTAATCATACAAACCGATATCTGCTTTTGACTTATCACAAGTACAACCTAGTAAAATAGAAAATATTTTGCCTGTTTGATTTAATTGCTTCGTTATGGATTTCATTTCCAAAGTAACGCGATATGTTTTTTGAATTTGAGTTCTATTAAAACGTACAGACATGATAGTGTCAAATCATAAATAATTCTCTCAATAACATCGCGGGAATGGTTAGTTTTTCTATTTAATAAATTTTGAAATTCCGAGTCAATGTTTTTTCAGATTTGTTTGTTTGGTAATTTCAATGGTAACTGAAACGTTGAGTGTGTTAGGGTATCCTTTGGTATTCGGAAAAACTGAGTAATTTTGAAGACATGGTTTATTAAGTCTTCCTTTCGCTTTTTCCTTAGCAAATTCTGATACTTATTAGATTTTTACTGTTGTTCTTCTGACATCTGGGAAAAATTAAAACAGAAGAAATGAAAGTAAAAATTCAAGTGTAGAAAATAACGATTATAAGAATTATTGTGTAAAATACATACTTTTACTTTAAACGCTCAGAAAAGCACTGTTTGAAAATATTCTTCCTTATGTCTGAAACACTTAACAATAATAAAAATATAAACTACTTACATTAATGAAAATTAGTTTTCTCTGCTACACGGTTTTATTATTCACGCATTTTTAGCCACATCGTTCAATGGATCAAAGCTGAATTAAATAATAATTTTTCAAAAACGGCGGCTCTCAAAGTTTTCTTTTAATTTTACAAGTAAATAAGTCATAGATAAGATCATGATATGCCGTTATTCGTTTCTGTGGAAGAAATTTAAAAACGGCAGTTTGCTACTGGGCTAAAATTAAAAAATGAGTACGATTTTCTCAAAAACGGTTCTAATAATTTACTTTAAATATAGTAAATAAATAAATCGTAAATACTGCAACATGCTGCTATTCGTTCTTTTATAAAAAAAATAAATTATTCATAGGGTAAATTTAAAAAACAGGATTTTCCCAAAAACTACTCCCAAACGATTGTTAAAATCTTATAAATAAATAACCATTGACCTACTTCATGATAGGATAAAATTGAAAAATTTGTTTTACTCAAAAATGTCTGTAAGAATTTTGTTAAACTTTTATAAATAATGTTACAATATACAGCTATTTGTTTTTCTAGGGAAAATGGGATAGGGGTAGTTTACAGGTGGTGTAAAAGAAAAATACGATTTTTTCAAAAGTCTAAATAAATCTATTGCTTTGGCAAATTTATTAATTTTGATTCTAATCAGCTCATCAATCATAAGTACCATACCATTATATATGTTGCGTATCAGTAATGACGTTTTTATTAAATAATTAAAAAAGTTGTTGGATTGTTTTTACTAGTGGTTATCCAAGGAAGATATTTTATTGATTAATTTACAACTCGGGTGTTTTCAACAGACCAACTAATACTAGTATTTTCGATAACAATATTATTTACAGAAAAATGCCTTATTTCGGCAATTTAATAGAATTTAGAACAATCATAGCTCATTTCAAACAATTTATATAGGCACGTTTTTTTTATTAAAACTATGGACAAGACACCTATTTTTTATAAATGCTATCTTATTTACAAAACTTGGCAAAGATTATGTTGAGTAGGCTTCACAAATACGCAATTATCGTATCGCACATATAAAAGTGATTATAGAATAGGCAAGGTATCTTGTGCACTGACTATGCATACCATGAAATATTCGTTTGATTTTAATAAAATAAAAATTTTCGATATAGCAAATAATTACAAAAAAGACCTTTTTTAGAAATGATTCATATTAACAATACAAATTTAATAAATTTCAAAACCGACAGCAATCAATTTAATTGTTTACTCTTTATATTTTAATAAAATAAAAATTTTCGATATAGAAAATAATTACAAAAAAGACTCTAGAAATTATTCATATTAACAATACAAATTTAATAAATTTCAAAACCGACAGCATTCAATTTAATTGTTTACTCTAATATTTGAGTATTTAACAGTAGATATTTCTGGCTTTACGATCTCATCCTATTTGTAGCAGAATGTTTTGCATTTACAATTCAAGAAATTTAAAGAATCAGTACTTTATCATTTTGTTGCATACTTATTTATAGACTTCGAAGTTACAAATTTAACTGTTTGTGGGTGTGATTACTTATTGTAAAAATTGTATTTCCATTACTTAAGTTAGACTTTTCAATACTGACAATTCATTTTAGTTCTTAAAAGACTTGCTTTAAAAATATTTCACATAAGATATGTTTCTATCGGTAAAACAACTCTAGTTTTAACTACAAATTGTTACATGCACATTTTTAATTTGTGGTCAATTTTTAATTTTTCCTTGATATTCCTATTGCCCTCTCATATCTGTCAGTTCATAATCATTACGATCGTGTATAGAGCTTTCTAATACTTTAAAGTTTGTTTTTAATTAATAGAATTGTATGATTATTGTCCTAATATTAATTGGAAATTATTCACGGTTGATTTGCAATTAGTTTGCTCTCTCCCGCATTTGCTTTTTTTTGAATACGTCCTTGAGTTGGTTAACAGTTCAAGTCAATTTTCGTTTATGCCATTAAAAGTTCAACTTTAGATTATTGGTCCTGTATTTTTATATTGGAATAGTTATTACAATTCAAGCAACGTATATGTTGGAAAATTTTATGCCGATAGATTTATTTATCGACTTAATAAGATTGGTCACATAAGTAGATAAACCTCAACACATGGTTGAAAAATTCTAGTTGGATTAGTATTGGCATTTTACTGAAGGGACGATCTTAATTTTGTTAATTAACTCTCAAAACCAACTGTAGACTTTGTATTACATAGTTGCCTAAAATTTGCTTCTGTCAGGTCTTAGCGTGATATCAAATGATTTCGTTAAACCGTAAGCCTACAGATTAAGCTCTGTTTTCTTAATCAGATGAGCACGGGATCTTCGTATACACACTAGTTCAGTCCGTTCGATAATTAAGAAGCTACTAGAGATAGGTTAGGTAAGAACCCTCAAGTTAATATGAAAGAAAATGTTCTAGAAAACGAACTAACGTGCAAGTATGTTTGGTAGTAGGTAAGATTTCTTAGAAAAGAAACTTTAGTTGAAAAAATAAATTGGTTTTGTAAATTAAAAATTTTTAGTCTTTTTCTAAATCGATCGATTGCAGAAAACAATTTAGGAACGTTATAAAAAAATTCTTAGATATAGGCGAAGCGTATGTAAAAGGTTTTCCAATAAGGACTTGACAACTTTTTTTCATAATAAAATGCAGACCATTTGAGCTATTTCAAAAACTTTATTATCGGGTTGAAGTACAATCAAAACATTTATGAATGGAACTCGACTTCGTTCATATGGCCACCGCGGGCACGTTTGCAGCGGTCGATTCGTTGGACCCAATTTTCGATGACATGACCACACAATTCGGCCGAAACGGCTGCTATTTCGCGTTCAATGTTGGCCCTGAGCTCTTCCAACGTTGTCGGCTTGTTGGCATAGACCAATGACTTGACGTAGCCCCAAAGAAAAAAGTCTAGAGGCGTTAAATCGCACGAACGAGACGGCCAATCGACTGGTCCATTTCTTGAGATAACACGCTCATCAAACTTACTCTTCAATAAATCGATTGTAACGTGTGCTGTGCGGCTTGTGGCACCGTCCTGCTGAAACCACATGTTGTCCAAGTCCATATCTTCCAATTCGGGCCAAAAATAATCGGTAATCATGGCGCGATAACGATTACCATTCACAGTAACGTGACGATCATTATCGTCGACGAAAAAATATGGCCCTATGACGCCGCCGGCATGCAAACCGCACCAAACAGTTATTTTTTGTGGATGAAGTGTTTCATGAAGCACATGTGGATTTTCACCCGACCAATAACGCATATTTTGCTTATTGACGAACCCATTGAGCCCAAAATGATTTTCGTCACTGAAAATGATTTTGCGATGAAATTGATCATCTTGGCGCATCTTTTCCAGAGCCCAGTCGGTGAACGTACGTCGCTTCAAATGGTCCATCGGCTTCAATTCTTGAGTCAGCTTGATCTTGTATGGATGTAAATCAAAATCCTTACGCAAAATTCGCCATAAAGTGGTCTGGGCGATGCCCAACTCTTGAGAACGCCGTGGAATTGACTGATTTGGATCATTTGCTACAGACGTTTCAACGGCAGCGATATTTTCGACACTTCGACCAACCCGTTGTCTCACTGGCACGGCAACATCACACAACGAATATGTAGACTCAAATTTTTGCACTAAACTTGTTACTGCCTGTCTACTAGGGCAAGAATTACGACCGAAAATCGGAGTTAACGCTCTTAAAGTAGCGGTCACCGACTCCGAATTTCTGTAATAAATTTTTATAATTTGCAGACGTTGTTCGTTCGTGTACTTTACCATAATGAAAATGTTAAGTTTACTGAATAAATTGACAGTGACAGTTCGATGATTAGTTCACAAATTGAATTAAAAGTTGTCAAGTCCCTATTGGAAAACCCTTTACATATGTGTATATACATACATACATATATACATATATATATATATATATATATATATATATATATATATATATATATATATATATATATATATATATATATATATATATATATATATATATTGGGTTGGCAACTAAGTACTTTCGGTTTTTACTGATAGAGAGCGTTGCTTTATTTTTTGTATAACGTATGTTAGTGCTGTACTTTACCGTTTGTCGCGTCATACTAGTCACATTGACGTAACTTCAGAAGCAAGTAGTGCGTGATTTTTATTAAAGCTATTAGTTGTGGGTTAATTTTAAATGGAGTGCAGAAACGAACATTTTCGACATATTTTACTATTTTATTTCCGTAAAGGAAAGAAAGCTGCTGCGGCTCACAAAAAGATATGTGAAGTTTATGGTGATAATTGCTTAACAGAGCGCACGTGTCAGAATTGGTATAAAAAATTCCGTTCTGGAGATTTTTCCCTCAAAGATGAGCAACGTTCTGGTTGGCCTACTGAAGTTGATGATGACCAAATCAAAGTCATAATTGAAGAGGATCGTCATATAATTGTTCGAGAGGTTGCGGAGAGGCTACATGTATCGCACACAACAATTGAAAACCATTTAAAATGTCTTGGGCTAGTTAAGAAGCTTGATATTTGGGTACCTCACGAATTGAAAGAAATTCATTTAACACAAAGAATCAACTTTTGCGATATGCACCTTAGACGAAATGAAACCGACCCTTTCTTAAAAAGAATCATCACTGGTGATGAAAAATGGGTCCTGTACAGTAACATAGTTCGAAAACGATCATGGAGCTAACACGATAAACCAGCTCAAACCACATCGAAAGCTGAATTGCATCCAAAAAAGATCTTGCTGTCAGTTCGGTAGGATTACAAAGCGTTGTGTTTTTTGAGCTGCTTCCAAGGAACCAAACGATCAATTCTGATGTTTACTGTCAACAATTAATAAAACTGGATGAAGCAATCAAAGAAACGCGGCCAGAATTGTCAAATCGGAAAGGTGTAGTTTTCCACCAAGATAATGCAAGGCTTCACACATCTTTGGCAACTCGTGGGAAACTATTGGAGCTTGGCTGGGAAGTGATGCCACATCTCCCATACAGCCCTGATATATCATCATCTGATTACCATTTATTTCGAAGTTTGCAGAATTCTTTGAATGGTAAAACTTTCACAAATGACGATGACCTTCACTCGCACCTGGTTCAGTTTTTTGCTGATAAGGACCAGAAATTTTATGAGCGCGGAATCATGCAGCTGAAAGAAAGATGGCAAAAGGTCATTGAGCAAAATGGAAAATATATAATTGATTAAAAACTATTCTTTGTTTAAAAAAAAGTGTTTTATTTTATACTACAAAACCGAAAGTACTTAGTTGCCAACCCAATATATATATATATATATATATATATATATATATATATATATACAGATATATATGTGTATATATAATGGGGTTAAGCGCTTCCTATTTTTAAATTTAAATAAAACAAAATGTGAGTGAGAAATCATCGAAATTTTGTATTCGTTTGAAAAGTCTATCGACGCCATTATATATAGAATATAACATCGTGCAAATGTCCGCCGCGGCTTCGCTAGGTGACGCGCTTCCGAAATGTCCAATATTCCATGACTCTGGCGCATAAATCAGGCTGAATTTGACCGACGGCATGGGTTATGTTGGCTTTTATGGCCGCTGTGATTTGTGGCTTATTTACATAGACCTGCGACTTAAGGAAACGCCACAAGAAAAGTCTAACGGAGTCAAATCGCACGATCTCGGTGGCCAGTTCACATCACCTCCACGTGAGATGATCATGCCCTCAAATCGTTCGTGCAGAATGTCCAATGTGGCATGAGCTGTGTGGCACGTAGCGCTGTCCTGTTAAAACCACATGTCGTTGGTGTCCATATCATCCAATTCAGGTCAAAAGAAGTTGGTAATCATCGACCTATAGCGCTTGCCGTTGACGTTCTCATCAAAGAAATATGGACCGATAACGCCGCCAGCCCAAAATCCATACCAAAGAGTTTTTTGTTTGGAATGCATTGGACGCTCTTGGATCTCATGTGGATTGGTATCGTCCCAAATCCGACAATTTTGTTTGTTGACGTACCCATTCATCCAGAAATGGGCCTCATCGCTGAAGATAGTTTTTTGATAAAAAGTGTGTTTCCAACTGCTCCAGGGCCCACTCAGCTTACACACGTCGTTGTCCTTGGTCGTTTACCTTCAGCTCCTGGGTCAGTTGAATTTTGTACGGGTGCAGGCTCAAGTCATGACGCAAAATTCGCCAAGTTGTGCTCTGCGAAAGGCCGAGTTCTTATGAGTGACACAAAATCGGCTGCCTCGGATTATCCTGCACGTTCTCACGGGCAGCGGCGATGTTTTCGGCAGATCTTGTGTTTCATCGTCGTACGGGCATTAGTTCACTGTTTACTGACCTCACCACACTGCGAATAGTCTTCTCGGTAGGACGATTATGGCGACCGTAAAATGGGCAAAACACTCATTTTGATAAAACAATTTTATCATTTGCACTTGTTATTGAACGCTATATCCGTCCATGGTGATTCGGCAAAACAGGCTGAATAAATGACAGCCAATTCGATAGATGTATGTAGCTTCAACAATATGGCCGCTATTAACTGTCAAAGTTTGGAAGTCATTATTGGAAGATCCGTTATATATATGTAAATGTGTGTGTATAACAATATAAATATGTAAACAATTGTTTCTTACATAATATTATAATTTTTGAATCTATATAAATTGCGTCAAATATATTTTTCCGAGAATTATAAAAACAACCTAGGCAATAGATACAACATTGGTATTTGGGCAAATCCTTCCATTCGCTTTCATTTGAAATTACTAAGGTGACCGAAATGCATAAAAATACACGTATTTAACCTCCAATTCTTAGAATTCTATCAATGCTGTACGCATAATTATATTATAAACACTCTGTAAATACACGAATATTATAGTTAGGGAAGCTCCTGAAATGAGAATGAAATTAAATAAAAGAATATTTTTATTTTATGGAATTTATTAAGAAATTATATTCAAAATATTTCTATATCTATATATTATTGCAACCGCCAGCCTTTGGTACATTATGTAATGTAAAAACAAGTAAATATTCCATTCATATTTAATTTTACAGCATATTCAGTATGTTCTTTAATGAGTTTTAAAGTAGACGAAAACTCACCCAACTAACTAATAAAGCATTCGTAAAACAATATTTCGTTCTAAAAAAAAAACAAAACAAACGTGTATAAAAAGGAAAATATTTACTTATAATAACAAACTAATACAAAAATATTCTCTAATTTCCAAGCAAAACTAATATACATAATCACCTAGATCAAAATAAAAAACCTATTCATTGACCTACAAAAACAGCTAAAATAACGAATCAATTTAATAAGAATATCTTATATATACTATATACTTAATAACAACGTATGTAATATGTTTTTGAGCAAAACCATCAACAAGAATAGACAAAAACCTAATTCCATTACTTAAAAATGACAAAATACCATAACAACATAAAATATATATTTGATCAAATAACAATGTAAATAATTAGGTACAATAATATATATTTCAAATATTTATAATGTAACTTAATAAAGAACAATACTTACATACTAAGGGTACTTAAGAATTGATACAAAAGAGAACTTTGTTATAAATACAAATTATGTAGACGACTTTTGAAATGAGTTTGTAGGAAAAAGCATGTATGCTTTGCTTTCATATAATACACTTTATCTTATATTTCTTTACACAATTGCATTATTTGTTAATTGTTCTGTACTAGAATTGATGTCTTTATAACACTAAAAATGAAAACTTAATAACGTCGCGATTGCTAACAGTGTGTGTAACATATAGAATTGCATTTATGTTTAATTAATATTATTGTATGCAATGTAAAACAACTTAAAAATATAATAGTGAATATATCATTCGAAATGTGTTTTTTTAAATATAAATATATATTTATTGTATTAACTGGAAAATTAATGCAATATTTATATAAGGAAGAGTAATAATTTATGCGTTTTAGAGTAAATATAAAAGAAGTACGACTGACGTTTCGGTAAAACCGACACTTCAACAGGAAAAGGCCTCACTCAGAATCAAACCGTACAGTTTCCGCGACGACATAACCCGAAGAATAACAATTACATTATATTTTCAAATGTCATTATATAATTTTGTTATTAATTTCATTGGTTTGTATAATTTGGTTATTACGAAAGCCTATGAATTCAGTAGTTATTAAATTATGTGCATAAATATTTTTGGATGTTGAATTAACTTTATATTTAATTTAAATGCTTTCGTGATGTTTTGATTAATGTAGTCACTTTGGTAACTAAATTTACCTAAAAAATTTAATTAATATGCTTATTTGAACTTCTTTAATGAAAAAAAATTAAGCATCTCTGGAAAAATATTCAATCAATCACTTACGCAAATAGAATACTTTCTATATGAACCTGTAAGTACTCTTACAATACTTACGTTTACTGAAAATGAAAACCGAAGTCGAAATACGCAATAAATTATAATTAGATTTATATTTTATTTAAAAATTTACAAACAAAATGTTAAAATCAATTTTTTGAAATAATGTTAATGTGAATAAAAATGCCTCATACTTTAGAAAAACGAAATGATATCCTCATTTAAAATCTAAAATTTAATGTCAGTGTATAGCAATGGAACAAATTGTATTCTCAATTAACTTTGCATCCTATTTGTACTACGCCTATATAAATGAAAGATCTATAAAATGTAAAATACAATAAAACAAATTATTATACATATAAATATGTTACATATGTACATAACATTTTATTTAATAAATATTTTACTTTAAATAATATAAATTTCATGCCGCAAAGAATGCAGATTGATATGTTGAATATTTTGAATCAGGTATTATAAAAGTATTAGATTGTTCTTACTGCTTTTTTTAACAATGTAAAATATGGAAATAGAACTTTATCATTATGTGAAAAAAATAGAAATAAAATAAATACATGATTAAAAAATTATAATAATAATTGTATATCATCTGTGAAAACGGCAAATAAACATAATTCTTACATTCATTGTAAACTATAAGTATAAGAACTATCAGTACCTATCTTTCTTTTATTTATTTAGTATAATAATTTGCTTCGCAGTTGTTATTTTAGCGCATTATATGATATATAAAAAAGTAATTGAGCAATATTTGTATAATAATAGAAAAAATATATAACTGATCACAATTTATACCTCAAAATTGAGATAAAACAATCATTTACAGTCTTCTAAAACCACTTGTTTCAAGGCACGCTAACACTTCTTATATTATTAAATTGTCTCTTAATAGCCTAAAAAAACAAAGGATTTTTAAAGATTACAGCAACAATTCAAAGGCTATTGCTTCATAACAATATGTAAGTGTTTGTACTTCATTGCTAAAAATGTAAAATAGATTAATCTAATCCGAATTTTAATAATAATTACCTTTTTATTATTTAAGATTCTCCGTTAGAATCCAATGAGTGTTCTAGTAGACTTAGATTACGACTAGAAGTTATAAAAAATATACAATTATCTGTTAAAGATTGTCCATGGAAAAAGTGGTCAAGTTAATGACATAATTCCAGCAATGCATGTGTCATTTTGACAGCCTGCAAAGGGCAAATTTTGTTGAAATACAATTGTTTAGAATTACAAAATAAATTGAGATATGAAAAGATATTGAACACCTATAACCAAATTACGGATATTTCTCAAAGTTAGCAAAAACGCTAAGGATTGCAGAAATGATGGTTCAAAAGGTACTACTAACTTAACTCATAAATTAACTTTGTCAGTTAAAAAAAAGAATGTTTTGTAGAATCCCGTAAATTGGATGTACTAAAATTATAGGTACAAAGAAAATTTAAAAAAATGAAAAATTCCAATCCTACAAAGTATTGGTTGTTTCAAATCATGATTCACTAAAAGAGTGATTATGTAAAACGTATTTACGTATATTATATATAAATTTCTTAACATGAACTTTATTTGCATTCTGACAAACGGTGAAACATACATAAAAGCAGACTTTAAATAATTACCAAATTAATAATTTTATGTATATATCGTCGATATATACATGGCGATGTTGATCAATTTAAATCTAAAGTACTGGATAAGTGTACTCTATGGAATATTTGCTTTTACCGGTTCAATTAACCAGCAAGAACACATTAAAGTGTTTGGACTAACGTCCATTGCCATTAGTTCAAAGACACAATAGCCCATTATACTAAAGCTATTCTGGATTTAAATTTGAATGAAGACTGTGGTTGATTAAATTAATCAATTAAGGTTAATATAACCCCTTTCCATAATTATTTTCGTATTCTGTATATGTATTTCGTTGTTGTTATTATCATCATCAGCAGATAATTAATCACAGTGTCGCACCTAGAACCATGGCAAAATCCGCACAAAGTAAAGTCCGTACTAAATTTACACCGTCGAAAGCTGTTTATGAATCTACAGCGTGTGTTTGGCTTTCGACGGTATAAGTCTAGTACAGACTTCGTCTTTGTGCGGATTTTTCCGTGGTTCCAGGTGCGACACTGTTATTAATTATCTGCTGATGATGACAACTTAGTTGTCGAAATACGTATACAGAATAAGAAAATTATTATGGAAAGAGGTTATATTAACCTTAATGGATTAGCTACTCTGGATTGTTTTCAAATAGTATCAAAATTATACTCGAAATTGCCGATCTTCTAAATTATCCAGAATTATGTCCCATCATAAAATATTGGACAATTATTACATGTAGATTGAGGCAGGCACAAGAAAATGCGGAGGAAATGTTATATTTAGCCTTCAGTTGCTTAACATTTTCACTTTTTGTTGACCATTATTTTTCATGACCATTCTTTAATTTAAATTAATATTGTTCACAATATGTAAATTTAAATAGAAAAATTTTGTTTATTGCTCAAATGATATAATAATTTTAAAGTTACCTGTTTTCTTTTCGGAGTGTTATGACTAATCTATTACATTTTATAAAACATTCATTAAATTTATTAATAAACACAATCAAAACCGACTTATTGGATATTTTTTTGTTTGAATCTTTATATCCTATTTGTAACTAACACACCTTAAAATGTATTAAAAATCAAAAATGTTCAGACACTTCTACATTAGGTTCTTGCTTAAATGCCATTTGATGATAAGAATCTTCATCTATTGAACCCATATCATTTACAATGATAATATTTCCGTTCTGTTGTCCTGGACTAACTAAATTACCATTAAGAAGTTGATCTGTTGGGCTATGACATTGTGATGATGTTATTGGTGAAGTTGTCGGACTTTCCGATGAATCACTTGTGTTTTGATAACTTACGGCGCTTGCCACCATTGGTTGAGGAGCTTCAACAGCACCTAAAAGGGGGCATTAGAGTAAGTATAGATTAATTACAAGTAATATACAGTAAAATAAGAAAATTAAGGTCATACGACAACAAAGTATCCATTTCGTTGCCATTCAATACTTTTTTTAACGTTTCCTTTTTGGTAAATAATGAATAAAAAGAATCCTTTCGAAATCAAACAATTACAGCCATGATTTTTCCGGTGTAATAAATGAGCTCTTATGTCGCCATTTCATATTTTGTATTTATATTGTACTACTGTGTGATGAAACTCAAGTTTCATCAACGGTTATAAATCCTTACAAAAACATTTTCAGGTCTATATTAGTTATCGAATTTGCTTCAGTAGTGATATATGACAGGCTTTTGATCAACTTTCAATATTCTAGGGATTCAACGACGTTTTTTAAGATTTAATTTGTGATGTAAAATCATTTGACACCGAAAGCTAGATGTTTATTATAAAAAATCCTTCGATCATTAACTGACATAATGGATCGAATCAATATCTTATTTTCGATGCCTCGATGAAGCATTTTGCAGGATACTTAAGGATAGTTCTTATCCATTTTTGAATAAAAGGAAACACCACCATCAGTTTAAAATGCAATGAATCTTGGATAAAACAAGACAGACACTGAAAGTAGTAATGTATTGGGTGTAAGAGAAAGTTCTGTCGTTTCTAAAAATAAAGCAATCTTGTTTTGATAATTTTTCATTTCCATTTTATATTAAAATATTCATTAATTACAAATTTTTCTACCGTTCTTAATCTATAAAATTCGTCACTCTTAAAGGCAAAAAATTTTTTCACTGCCTTTTGAATTACCTTGTTTGTCAAGATAATGTAGATAGCGTTGCAGAGACTCAATGAATAATAGTAAGATGCTGCAATGTCGGCGATTGAAAAAAATTTTCCAATTTAATTCACTAAGTTTCCGAACCGTTTTCTTTACTGCATGCAGTATAGCGTTGTTATTGCTCTATTTCTATTGACCAAAGATGGTCATTTATCTATAAGGTTTGAGGTTAAATGATAAGGTGGTGTGCAGTAGCGACCTGCTTTCAGCAGCTCATAATATACCTCTCTTTTGCGATTCAACAAATACCTTATTTTGATGTTGATGGCGGATTGAATAAGCACTTTTTTTCATTATATTTTTATACATTATCCACTTTTCATCAACAGTAAATGAGTCTGTTTAAAAACTGTTACTTCCATTAGCGAGCAACATTTAAAAAACCATATCGAAATTCTATCCATTAGATCTAAACAAAAAGTTTCGACACGAGAACTTTTTTAATGTGATTCAAAGCAATTATTGATAAATTTCTTGTTTGAAGCTCACATCTACAAAATTGAATGTAGGATATCACACAGCATCTCGTCATGTATGTAACAGACATTACTGGAACAAAACCTTGCAAACCATCTGTTAGAGCTGTTACTGTTACTTCTCCAAACATTTCATACAAGTTTTCCACTGCTTGCACAGCACTGTTGCTTTTTTGAAACCCATATAGTAAACAATCTGAAATGTATTTTTTCCTTACCTAAATTGACGGTCCAAAATGTTTAACAACATTAAAATAATTCTAAAAACTTGTCACACCTATGCTATCTGCTTCTGGGTTTCCGGGCTGCACTGAAACTGGTGTAAGTCGATGGGGGACGGGTTTATATATGGATAATGGGTCATGGGTCAATGGACGTTACGGTTGCGGTTGGGTAGTTTGGAGATGCAGGATTGCCAAGCGTTATGTAGGGGGTAGCCATCATCGCGGTTAAGGTTATTGGGGTGCTTAAAGATCTCTATAGTTTCACGGATTTTGCAACCATAGAAATGGTTAGTGCGGGATAGGATCTTGGTAGAATTAAACTGAATATGGTGCCCGGTTTCCAGCCTATGCTCGGCAAGTGCAGAACCGGCTATGCGCAGCAACCTAGTACAACGCTCATGTTCAGAAACACGAGTGCCAAAAGACCGCTTTGTTTCACCAATATATGCCCTGCCGCATGAACAAGGAATCCTGTACACACCAGGTGATTCTAAAGAAACATTTTGGTTTTTGGTTACAGGAGTGTAGGATTTGTTGTTCGAATGCCTCCATAAAAATGTCAGCGACAACAGGAGAGAGAGGAGACCCCATAGCTGCACCCGATACTAGTTCATAATAATTACCACGTAACTGAAAATATTATGAACAAGTATCGGGTGAAAGTATATTGGTGAAACAAAGCGGTGTCGGCACTCGTGTTTCTGAACAAGAGCGTTGTACTAAGTTGCTGCGCATAGCCGGTTCTGCACTTGCCGAGCATAGGCTGGAAACCGGGCACCATATTCAGTTTAATTCGACCAAGATCCTATCTCGCACTAACCATTTCTATAGTCGCAAAATCCGTGAAACTATAGAGATCTTTAAGCACCTCAATAACCTTAACCGCAATGATGGCTACCCCCTACATAACGCTTGGCAATCCTGCATTTCCAAACTACCCAACCGCAACGGTAACGCTCCATTGACCCATGGCCCATTATCCATATATAAACCCGTCCCCCATCGACTTACACCAGTTTCAGAGCTGTAGTTCAGCCCTGAAGATGTCCCATACAAATGGGTACGAAACGTCAGCAGATATACAAGTGACGCGGTTCCAGCCCAAAAACCCAGAAGCAGATAGCATGGACCACGACCGCGGAAGTCAACGTACCAAATAGTCACACCTATGTTATGTTTATATGTAATACATATGTTACATTGCTTATTATGACCGATACAGAAAACACTTCTGCAGATAAACAATTAATTTATACTAAATACTCGTATCAAATCTTATTTATCATAGTATTTATTCTTAATGTTCTTAACAATGTATTAAATTCAAATACAATCTCTTACAAACTGATAATATGCCATGTTCACATTTTGTATGTACATTTTTATTCGACGTTATGATTTATGCAATCACCTAATCTAATTGCTTTATGTGTCTTTTAGAATTAGATGAGAATTGATTAGAATTGATGCGATATTCTACCGTCCATACTAGTTCGGACACTCAAATAAATTTAAAAAAAGGGAAAACAGTTAAACTAATTTACGTTGAAACTTAAAATTTTTATTTCATTATTGTTTATAGATGTTTATAAAGTATAATAATTAAAATTAAAGCAATTTTAATGATAAATAAAAAAAGACATCTTAAACATTCCGCTCATCGAAGAAACCCTCTTTTACGCGAAAAAGTACAATTCGAGGCATCCGTTTCACAAGTATTTCAAGGACATACTTGTGAAACGGTATTCGGTATACTATTCTATTCTTCTTGCAACACGTTTCACAAGTGATTTGTTGAGGCAGAATACACTTTTCGGACCCTCCTGTCCAATTCATCCCATAACAATTCTGAGGCTTTGCGGTGGCCATGTCATTATTTGTAAGGTATTATTATTTTATTCGCTATTTAGGAAATTCTTACATATTACTGCTAAGTGTTTAGTGTCGTTGTCTTGCAAACTTAGCCCCGATGATTTTGCATTTTCTTGCAATATTTTTAAAGAACCCTCCTTTCGTAAAATATCCTCGACTCGCTTCAAGTCCCCGTGCCGGCGTAGCAAAAACACCCCAAACAAGCACAGAACTTCTTCCTTGTTTGACGGTTGGCACTACACAATCCCACAGCATTCTTTGACCACTCGTTCTTCTTACGAAAACACGGCTTGATTGTCCAAACACTTCAAACTTTGATTCATCAGTCCATAAGACCCTTTTCCAGTCGTCCACTGTCCAATCTCTCTGTGTTTCTGCCCATTGTTGTCGTTTCTGCCTGTTTCTCCGTCGAAGTAAGGGTTTTCTTACACCAATGCGATTGTGAAGATCTGCACCCTTTAATCTTCTTTTCACCGTAATAACAGACATTTTTCTTGCACGATCGCGATTCATTTCTTCAGTGATTTCGGGTGCGTGACATGTTATTTCCGGATTATCTTAAACTGCACGTGCGTTGATGTCGCCGAATGGCACTGACAGTCAATTTATTAACATGTGTCTTTTCGGAAATTTGACGCGCTGTATAACCTTCTTGATAAGAAGCAATAATTACAGAATGGTTTTCCTCTCGGCATTTTAAGATTATATAAAAAATACGGTCTTATTAGTGATGCGCACTAGCAAGTTTATTGGGGTGAGGGCAGGTAACTTTTGAAAGTTTATTGCTTGCAATATTATTTCAAAAATAATCATATTTATGGTGGTACGGATTATTCCAGGAATTACCGCAGTGAGTCATAAAATATAATAAATATTTTAGGTGCTCCAATAGATATATGTATTTGCCTGCAATTGGTTAAAAATTTCGTAAAGGACCTAATGTAGAATGATATTACTTTTTAGAAGAGTTTACTAAATTTCACTAGCTGTCCGAACTAATATGGACGGTAGTGTACTTAAAAGTGACAAAACTTCATATATGTACCTATTAATAATTGATAGGCCCACAGAAATATTTTCTCATTTATCACATCAAAGGCCATTTATTGATTTGTGAACTCTCTTCATATAGCTCATTTTAGTCTTAAACTATGATGTCTCTCACTTCTGAGAAATATATTGTTTATCAATAGAGTACAATACGTAATGAATTAAATTACTATATTAATGCTGATTGAATTGGATGTGATGTGTAATTATTGTCGTGTTTTTTTCATTTTTCTCTCTAGGGATATATTTACATCTCTAGACTAGGGGAAACGCCAGAGAAATTATACACAGCGCCAATGTCCTGTATCGAAAGAATCAATTTTGGTTCGTATGATCAAAAAGAAGATAAAGGAGAGCTCGTTGAAACGTTGAACTATTTATTACTTTTCAATATAATCTTAGACGTCGTTGCATTTACTACAGTGTTTAATAAGAAATTCGCCATTATTTTAATTTCACCGATATATTAACATGCCGTTCTCGAAGTGTTCCATAAAATTGAGAAATATGTAAGAACAAACCACTTGATTTTAGGTAAATGGGCTATCTAAATAATAGCAACAGTAGCAACTTGGCTATATGAACAGGTTGCATTGCCATAGAAAAGTTTCGCAATTTAAATCATAAAAAAGCAAAATTATTTTGCAATTTATATAATAAATTGCATAGGTTCTATACGGATATATTTCAATATTTTAAAAAAATATTACTAAGTGCCATTTGCACAATGTGCAGTATTTATACATGTATGTACACATATTTAAGGGAATAGTTTACCTCCAAGTAGCATTTCCTGCAATAGACTGTCGATGTGAGCAACTCCAAATAATTTCGCGAATTGAATTTGTTCGATCATCTGCCAAGTGATGGATTGTAAAGCGGGAAGTGTTAATAATAGTTCTCCAAATCTTCCTCTGCTGTCGTACTGCCTATCACTAATATAATCTTCTAAATTAATTTGTATTTGATAACGCAGTGCCTTGATTCTTTGCGGTTCACTGAGACCCTTTGCATCTGCAAAAGACCCAAATATTAATTAAATAAATAAGATGGTGGTTTTTATATAATAGAATAATATTATGTCGTATCATATTTTGTAAGTTTTAGGAAATGTAATGTAAAAAATCAATTAATATAAAATAATACTATACAGAATTAGAATATTAAATTGACATGTGATTAACAATGTCAATTTGTATGCATGGATGCAATTTAGTAGTGTTATATCAATAATACATTATGTAACTATGTAGAGTTGAGAGTGAAAAGAAAAAATTCAAGTATACTTAGTTTTATCTTTCTAAACTACACTATTTATAAAACAATAAGTATGTATTGAATTTTATAAATGTGAATTGTTACACTAATTTAAATACAATAAATGTACAATTTGGACGCGATCGCTCCCATTAATCGTACGGGGCTAATGATCTTTCAAAGAGGCAAATACGTTTATATATACAAACATACATACATATATATATATATATAAAGAGAAAATTATATATATATATATATATATACATAATTTTCTTTTTATATTTTTCTCAATTTATATATGTATATACCACGCGTCGTTGTATTATCTTTAGAATGTTTAATACTTTCTTCGCTGACTTTTCAAGGAAATCCCATTTATCTTTTTCTTATCTTCGGATGGTGGCTGTCGTAGTAGTGACGGGAAAAAACTTGTCTTCATATTTTGTAGTTTTATTTTTGAGTCTTGTTTGCTTTCCCATATAATTGTTTTTACTTTATACTGTTACAAACGAACTATAATTTAATCCTTACTGCATTAATTAATACAGATTCTATTAAGAACTAAATTAATTACCAAATGCAAAACGATATTGGTATTGGTTCTGTAGTACCTTTAACTGGTTTAATATACTGGTTAGATTAATCATATAGTGTTGTTGCATAGTTTGGTCTCCAGATGCTATCACGCTTATTAATGGATTGAATAATATGCGTAGTGTATATGTATGTATATATATATACATATATATATATACAATATATATAATAAATAAGGAACTAGTACGTAATTCGGTCTGTGTGAACCGAAAGACTTGATATTTTTTTCTTTAGACTCTCTATATTTCGCCACTGCTTGGTGGCTTCTTCAGGAGAACCAAGAAAATTATCAAAGCCACACACTAACTAGACATAACAATACACAACATATACCGTCACGATCGAAGAACATTATATGTTGTCTCATCGAACCTTGACACCTATTAAATAGGCGAAAGCAGTGGCGAAATATAGAGAGTCTAAAGAAAAAAAATATCATGTCTTTCAGTTCACAGACCGAATTGCCTACTAGTTCCTTGTTTACTATCATTAGTACGTTAAACATTCCTTCATATATACGAGGGAGCGTTTTTATATTCGCGGAATGGGGGACAAGGGATGGAAATAAAAAAACCAAATTATTTTTCTTTTTCAATATATTCACCTGCAAGACGGATACATTTTTCACATCTTTCAATTAATTTATTTATACCCTCATAAAAAAATGATTTCTCTTTATCTGCAAAATACGCCGAAACTGTCTCCTTGACTTCATCATCGGCAGTAAATTTTTTACCCCGCAGCTCTTTTTTCATTTTCGGAAACAGGTAATAATCACTCGGGGCCAGGTCTGGGCTGTAGGGTGGGTGATTCAAAATTTCGAAGCCATTATGCAGGGCAGCTCGCAACGCGGCTCTTGTGGACGGACGCGTTGTCGTGCAAAAGCAGAACACCATTTGTCAATTTTCCCCGTCTTTTCTCTTTAATGGCTTCTTTTAGTTGCTCTAATATTGAAGCGTAATATTCTCCGGTTATAGAAACACCTTTATCTTTATAATCAATCAACAATATTCCTTCCGAGTCCCAAAATACCGTTGCCATGAGTTTCCCAGCTGATTGTGACACTTTAAATTTCTTGGGAGGTGCTGTGCCCTTTTTATGCCACTGCATGGAGTCTTGTTTGGACTCAGGTTCATAATGATGAACCCAAGATTCGTCTCCAGTAACAATTCCACTCAATACACCATCCTTGTCTTCATTACAGAGGTCCAAAAATGCACGCGAACACTCTACGCGCTGTTGTTTTTGCGGCGGCGTGAGCATTCTCGGCACCCATCTTGCGCTGACCTTAGACATGCCGAGATGATCGTGTAGGATTTTAAAAATTGTTGTATCGGATACTCCAACCATTTCTGCGAGTTGTTTCTTCTTTAGTCGAGCATCTTCGAGTACAATTTGTTCAACTTTTTGGATAAGTGCTGGCGTGGTCACCTCAATGCTCCTGCCCGGCCTCGGGTCGTCTTCAAGGGATTCCCTTCCTTGTTTAAATAAACTATGCCACTTGTACACCATGGTTTTTCCTGGACAAGAGTCGCCGTAAACCAATGACATCTCATTCATTATGGTCGCGACTGATTTTCCTTGCCTGGTAAGGAACTTTATAACGGCACGATATTCGATTTTTTCCATATTTCACTTTTCACTCCTGATTATGTTACTTGGTTGACGATAGCTCAAAGACTAACTGTCTAATAACAATGAAACTTCGTATTTATACTAATCATGAGTCGCTGCACAGGCCACGCCCCCAATGCGCCTACTCACCTCTCTACAACCGCTCATTCCGCGAATATAAAAACGCTTCCTCGTATATACATATATATCGTATGCAGCGGTAAATGGTCAGTTTTATTCTATTCAAACTGAATGTAAAAATAATGATATTTATCAAGATCGTTTAGTTGGCTATTCAATCTCTGGCAAAAAGAAGAAACGCACTGATTAAAACTTTTCGTTTTGGCTTACTTAGAAATGGTATCGAATGTCTTGATTACTCTTGCTATCTTTCCACACGTTGTACCTTAATTATTCTTGTCAGTTGGCTATCTTTCAGTCACGATAACATAGCATCGAATACAGTACGTTGGTTATTGTAAAATAATTATAGAATTAAATTCAATAAACATTTGTGATTTATCTAATCTAGAGCATTATCAATTTCAATTAAAAGCTTGTAGGGATTTACACTTAATTCTGTATAATGTACTATTTGAATGTACGTTGGTTGCTTTAAAAATTTTGCAGATGTTACAGAAACAATCAATTATTTCAACCAATTTTGTTTTTATTGTTTTTCAAAATATTCGCCTTTATGATCCATGCACTTCTGTATTCGGTAGAACCAGTTCTGAAAACATTGGATCTATTGTTTTTCAGTCATGACAGACACGAAATTTTCATAGGCTTTCGAGGTATTAAATTTCAATTCACGCATTTTGTCTTTTATGTATGGGAATAAAAAGAAGTTCCAAGGTATCAGGTCGGCACTATAAAACGGATGAAACATCAATTCCATTCGTAAAGCGGCTAAAAATTCAAATGTTTGAGATGCGTTATGTGACTGGTCGTTTCTCGAGCACTTTTTAGAACACAGCATTCTTGCCACAACTTCGTCTGTGTCTCACTTTCGTAGGTTTTCTCTCGTCTTTGAAGACCCATTGAGCCGATTGACGCTTACTTTCTGGCTCGTAATAATAAATTCAATTTTCGTCACCTGTAACGATGTATGTATATTGATTTTCCTCGATATCGGTTCGATCTTTTAAGCATTTTTTGCACCAATTCATACGCGCTTTTTTTGAGTTTCCGTTAAATTGTGTGGTATCCATCGAGTGCAAAGTTTTCTGACTGCAAGATGATCATGCAGGATAGTCCTGATTTGGGTCATACCTATGCCCACTGATGCCCGAATATCTCTGTATGTGCAGAGGTTGTCTGTCTTTAATGTGTTGTACACGGCGTCTATATTTCCTGGAGTGATTGCAGTGTCAGGCTGTCCCTCACGATGCTTGTCTTTGGGCGAAACATATCGCGCTGGAACTCGTTGTACCACGATGCAACAGTCGCTAAGGATGGTGCTTCATCACCAAACAATCGCTTGATTTTCGCGAATACTTTTGTCGAGTAAGTCCGTTTTTAAAATCGTAGTAAATCATGGCTCGAAAATTTTCGCACGTTATTTACATTTCTTACAAAAATCACTTCTTACTATCACTAGAGCGCTCGTACATTGCCCTTTTGCGATCGTTAGAACGTCCATATTCACTTATATGTCCGTATATGAACGCTCTAATGAGTATATGTTAAAAATTAGTTTAAGAATTTGTAAACTTGACATCATCTGGCGAAAATTGTAGCAAAATTTGAAACGGCATATACCAGCCGTATAACCTTTTTAATGTTATTCGTGAAATTTGAGTTCTGTATATATGTACTTACTGTTACGTTATTTATAAGAACAACTTATACTATAATTTGGACTATTTGTATTATAATTGAATGATTTTTGGATAAGAATGTATTGTATTACACAGGTCTACAAGAATTGAAAATATGTGAGTAATATGGTCAACGTCCTTAACTTAAGTTGAAGCTATTGTGCTGTGAATATTATTTTGAAAAGTCCCAAAGATCGTGTGAAAAGGTAAATAATAAGTTTTCAATAGGAATATTATATTCTTAAATGATTTAATACAATATTTGTCGTACGGTTTACTTTTGCAAAAAGTAATATTACGTGTATTCATTACAATAAAATGTATTACATAAACACGTGTGTTAATATGTCTCAGAAGTTCTTCCTAGAACAATACAGTGAAACCTGTTTATTGGAAACCCTCTTAATAGTATATATCGGTTAAAGGAATTAAAATCTCAAGAACAAAACCATTTCCCTGAAAGTATTAACAAAATTATTCGGTTATACGAATATTTTTTAATAGAATATATTGGGTAAAGGAATGGCTTTTCTAAGAACATTAATGCGATTTTGTCTTCATAAAAGAATAAATTTCTCTACCTGCTTAACTAAAGGTGGATGTAAACCAAAAGTTACTATGTTTACTTTACTTTTAGAAAGCTATTATGTACATAATTACAGATAATCTTCGGATAATTACGTATTGCAAAAAATCTTGTACCTAAGTGATTTTAAACAGTATTTAGACAATGGTTAATCTGTGCGAATTACATACATACATACAATAAAAATTTTTTCGGAGGTTTTAAAAGCAGGAAATTTCTATATTTCTGGTCAGTTTTTTATTTGACATTGCAATCGAAAGTGAGTGAAAAATAGCTTCTTCGACAAACTTGAAAAGAAAAGACCTTGCTCTGAAGGAAAAACTAAAATTCCTTGAGTTTTTAGAAGAAACAACTTGCAGTCGGTCGGATGTTGCCAAAAAATTTGGTGTGTCTCAATTACAAGTGAGTAAATTGTTAAAAAGAAAAGACAGTATTTTAAGTTACTAACGTGATAATTTTAAATCTACTCAAAAAACGAAGACGCAACGGGAAGAATGCTGACGTAGAAAATGCTTTAAATCATTGGTTTATGGAAAAAGAGCGCGTAAAGTTCCACTTAGCGGACCCATATTGAAGGGAAAAGCCGAACAGATTGCACAAAATCTGGGTAGTGTAAATTTTCAAGCAACAAATGAGTGGTTTACAGGTGGAAAAGTCGTTTCCAAATTTCTTTCAAAAAAATTGTAGGTGAAGCAAGTGACGCAGATGTAGTTGCTGCAAATACGTGGATAAATGAGGTTTTACCGTCTTGATTATAAGCCAAACTGCATTTATAACTGCGATGAAACTGCTTTATATTATCGCTATTCCTGACAGATCCTTCTATTTTCGCGGAGAAAAGGCTGTAGGGGGTAAAGCTGCAAAAGAGCGAATTATCCTTTTGATGTGCGCCAATTTTAACGGAAATTATAAGTTATCTCTCTTTTTAAGAGAAATTATAGAAGGGAAATAATAAGGAAAATTATTTCAACAATTGATTTTTATGAGCCCTCATCTACTGAAGGTGCAATTGGCCTATCTCGAAAACTAACAATTTTATCTGCTGTTCACATGATGAGCGTGGGATAAAATTCAGTCAAGCTTTATTTTAAATTGTTTCGTAAAATGTCAGTTTACATCGAAAAAACACTTCCGGATGCCATGACAGAAGAAAATTTTTCCATTTTCGTTTCTTTTGATGACAATTTACCTGTTTTTGAAGAGTCAGACGAAAATTGTGCAAACAAGGTGATGGAACAGAAGGAGGAAGAAGAAGCAGAAGAAAATACATATTCAAAGGATACTCCATCAACAGCGGCATCATCTCAAGAAGTATAGTGTTACATACACTATACGTCGTTTTTTAAAATCAAAAACTGATTGTAATTTTGCACACTTCTATGCATTAGATAACCAAATCACTGATATTTTGTGTAAAGAAAGAAAACAAAATAAAATTACAGATTATTTTGTTAAGGATGTCTAGAGTTTGAAATAAAAAAAAACAGTATCAATTAAAAAATATGTATTATGCTGAAATGTGTTTTATTTCTTTTGTATGTATTCTTAAATACATTTTATGAAAATTGCAACATAAATTTACAGTATCATCTGAAGTGAATTTTATAGTTATAAAATCGCAGATATAAAGAATGCGAAGTATGTATGTATATACATACTTAACTTACTAGTAATAAGAAAAAATAAGTTAAAAACGGATAATGGAATAATTCGCATATAGGAATCATTTTGGCGAACAATATGAGTATTCCAATAAGCGGGTTTCACTGTATTTTAAAATTAAGTCAATTTAATTATACCTTGTCTCAGAATAGGAAGGAGTGATTTAAATATTGCGACAAAACAGTACATGTTTTTAAGAGATTTCATTGGTTCTTGTACAGGCAAGTTTAATATGGATAAATGAATGCTAGATATCCGCCGTTTTTCATAATCTGTAAACGTTTAATTACAATTTGCATTGTTTTACTATATTTTTCTGTATCATCTAATAAAATCTGTACTTTTTAGTACAAAAATAAAGTGAGTGATCACCAAGGTTCTAGCAAACAGTTAGTATCACCATCTACGATAGAAAGCGTGAACGACTGGGACGCCTGACGCATGAAAAAAACCAAACAGTTTTGAACATATATATTGGGTTGGCAACTAAGTACTTTCGCTTTTACTGATAGAGAGCGTTGCCTTATTTTTTGCATAACGTATGTTAGTGCTGTACTTTACTGTTTGTCGCGTGATACTAGTCACATTGACGTAACTTCAGAAGCAAGTAGTGCGTGATTTTTATTAAAGCTATTAGTTGTGGGTTAATTTTAAATGGAGTGCAGAAACGAACATTTTCGACATATTTTACTATTTTATTTCCGTAAAGGAAAGAAAGCTGCTGCGGCTCACAAAAAGATATGTGAAGTTTATGGTGCTAATTGTTTAACAGAGCGCACGTGTCAGAATTGGTATAAAAAATTCCGTTCTGGAGATTTTTCCCTCAAAGATGAGCAACGTTCTGGTCGGCCTACTGAAGTTGATGATGACCAAATCAAAGTCATAATTGAAGAGGATCGTCATATAACTATTCGAGAGGTTGCGGAGAGGCTACATGTATCGCACACAACAATTGAAAAACATTTAAAATGTCTTGGGCTAGTTAAGAAGCTTGATATTTGGGTACCTCACGAATTGAAAGAAATTCATTTAACACAAAGAATCAACTTTTGCGATATGCACCTTAGACGAAATGAAACCGACCCTTTCTTAAAAAGAATCATCACTGGTGATGAAAAATGGGTCCTGTACAGTAACATAGTTCGAAAACGATTATGGGGCAAACACGATAAACCAGCTCAAACCACATCGAAAGCTGAATTGCATCCAAAAAAGATCATGCTGTCAGTTTGGTGGGATTACAAAGGTGTTGTGTTTTTTTGAGCTGCTTCCAATGGACCAAACGATCAATTCTGATGTTTACTGTCAACAATTAATAAAACTGGATGAAACAATCAAAGAAAAACGGCTAGAATTGTCAAATCGGAAAGGTGTAGTTTTCCACCAAGATAATGCAAGGCCTCACACACCATTGGCAACTCGTGGGAAACTATTGGAGCTTGGCTGGGAAGTGATGCCACATCCCCCATACAGCCCTGATCTAGCACCATCTGATTACCATTTATTTCGAAGTTTGCAGAATTCTTTGAATGGTAAAACTTTTACAAATGACGATGACCGTCACTCGCACCAGGTTCAGTTTTTTGCTGATAAGGACCAGAAATTTTATGAGCGCGGAATAATGCAGCTGAAAGAAAGATGGCAAAAGGTCATTGAGCAAAATTGAAAATATATAATTGATTAAAAACTATTCTTTGTTTAAAAAAAAAGTGTTTTATTTTATACTACAAATCCCAAAGTACTTAGTTGCCAACCCAATACAATGTTAATGCTGCAAACTCCACCAATGGGAACGACAGCAATTGTAGCGAACATCTCTGAAACACTAAGTAAGTTGTAGGTATGACTTCTATAACAATATATTATAAGGAATGTATTGTAGGGCTGGCCAAATCAACTGTATATCGAGTTATCCAAGAATATAAGCAGACAGATTAAGTCAGCCCTCCTAAACAACGAATAGGCAGGCATTCAAGGCTTCTAGAATTTGATCAATCTGCCAAAAGTACTGTACGGCAGATGGTAAGTGGTTTCTTTTTAAAAAACGGACTTCCAACACTTAATAAAATATTGGGAGAAATAACTAGAAATGAGTACATACCAAAAGTAAGTCGAGCAACTCTACACACATTCTTGAAACTCTATTAATTTCAAGTAAGTGTGAAAAATTGTTCACGTTATAACATATTCATATTTTATTTACATTTTAGATATGTAAAGCGTAACAAGAAGAATATGGTAATAGAAAAGGCTAAAGTTATCAGGTGGAGAAGAAAATATCTGACAATAATGAGACATTACAGAGATGAGGGTCGCTCAATATTTTACCTAGACAAACATGGTTAAATGAGGGACACACAAAGGAAAAAGTTTGGATTGATGCAAGTATAGCAAGTGCACGACAAGCTTTTGTTGAAGGATTATCGAAAATTTACATTTTAGATATGTAAAGCGTAACAAGAAGAATATGGTAATAGAAAAGGCTAAAGTTATCAGGTGGAGAAGAAAATATCTGACAATAATGAGACATTACAGAGATGAGGGTCGCTCAATATTTTACCTAGACGAAACATGGTTAAATGAGGGACACACAAAGGAAAAAGTTTGGATTGATTGATGCAAGTATAGCAAGTGCACGACAAGCTTTTGTTGAAGGATTATCGACTGGATTAAAAAGCCCTAGTAGTAAAGGCCGGCAATTGATAATACTCCACACAGGATCTGAAATCGAATTTGTGGAGGATTGCTTTCTGAAGGTATAAAAACAGCTGATTACCATGAAGAAATGAATGGTATTATTCTTGAGGAATGGTTTGAACAAGTATTGTCTAGGTTGCCAGATAATGCTGTTATCATAATGGACAATGCATCATATAATTCACGCAGTCTTCCAACTTCTTCATGGAGGAAAGCTGCAATCCAAGACTGATTACGTTCGAAAAATATTAAGTATAATGCAGAAATGTTACGTGGTGAATTATTGCATTTAGTACGTCCTTCATAAGGAACAATATAATATATATGTAACTAATCAAACGGCAACTGCTGCAAATAAAACTGTATTGAGGTTACCACCATATCGTTGTGAACTCAATCCAATTGAAATGATTTGGACACTAATAAAAAGTGAAGTTGCTTTAAAAAATACTACATTCAGTGTCACATGTACGAGAACTTTTGATGGAAGAAATGACAAATGTTACAATGGATAATTGGAAGAATTGTATCAACCATGTGAATAAAGTAGAAAAAAGAATGTGGGACTTAGATGGGTTAATGAATGATATTGTGGAACCATTTATTATTTGTGTTGGAAACAGTGACTATCAAAGTGATTTATGGTCAAGCACACGTGAATTCGATTAGTTGTACTGCTAATGTTTCTATATTTATAATCTTTGTTGTATTTTTGATGGAGTTTAATAATACATTTTAACAGTAGTTTACATTTTACTTTGAATTTCACAAATAAATTTGATATAAATATCAATAATTTATGACTTACACATATTTACAAATATATACAACCATGCACAAATGTATTAGACACCTGACGAATTTATGTACATACATACATAGTTTATATAGTTTAGTCAAAAGAGAGGTGAGGAATATAAAACTGTTGTAAAAATTATGTACAAAGTGTTATTTAGTAATATACATAGCACAATTTATCAATATTTTGTCGCTCCGCCCTTGGCCTTAATGACAGCTCGCACTCGTCGAGGCATACTTGCTACTAAATTGTAACACTCTGCCGGTGGTATTGCAGCCCATATTTCGCGAGTTTTTGTTGATAATTCTGCTTTTGACAGGCATTTATGTTCCGTGATCTTAGTTTATAAGATACGCCACAAATTTTCAATGGGCGACAAATCGGGACTTTGTGGCGGCCAATCCAATACATCCACTGTTTTCCTCGAACCAACGCATTACAGCTCCCGATTTGTGGCAGGGCGCATTATCTTTCTAATACTTCCTCCAACATGGCTAAATAGCGTTGGCTATTCATCCGTCCATCGCACAGGTACACTTCTCCAACACCGTATGCAGACATACAACCCCAAACCATGATACTACCACCTCCAAATTTTACTGTGGGAATGATACATTGTGGTTCATAAGCTTCCCCTTGCCTACGCCGAACGTATAGCGTCCCAGGTAGTCCCCAAAGCTGCCAGGCAAAAGAAGAAAGTTAGCACTTAGACAGGATTAATTTTGTTTAATGTTACATGTAGACTCAATTGCATACAACGATAAGAATATTAGTCATGAAGATGTACTTACATACCTCGATATTCGATTCATCAGACCAAAGAATCTTCGACCACTTCTCGATTGTCCAATTTTCATGTTGTTTGGCCCATAAATACCGCTTCTTTTTATGAGCGTCAGTTAAAAGCGGTTTACGTCGCGCTTTACACCCTCGTAAACCAGCACGCTGGAGACGCCTTCTCACTGTTTGCGCAGAAACTGTTACGCGATAACGCTGTTTCAGCTCACTGGCGAGCTGTTTCGACGATTTTTTCCTATCACTGAGAGTCAGTCTTTGTAAAATTCTGTCTTCTCTAATCGAGGTACAGGGATTTCTGCCACTTTTTGGTCTGTTAACAAACGACCCACTCTCCTGATAGCGACTAATGGTTGTACGGACTGCACATCGCGAACATTTTTTTTTTGCAATTGCAGCTATTGATAACTTCTGGGAATGCAGTAGCACTATTTGGACGCGTTCCCCTACCGACAACTCGGGTATTTTAGGCATTTTTCTTCAACAAATAACTGACACAACGTGAAAAAATAGGATAATCTAATTGATCTCTACCACAAACTCACAAACGCACGTTGCTCACACACTGCTAGAATGACACTAAATTTCTAAGATCCACAATTTCCCCTTTCCACCAATTCTTTTCAATAGGGGATTAACTAGGGTATTCAAAAACGCATTTCTGTAAATACCATTAACTATTTTTACGGTTAATTTCCGTCAGACTTGGATAATACCGAGAATAAGGGTTTTTACCTGGGGTGTCTAATACATCTGAGCATGGTTGTATATATTACTTTTCTACTGAAAAGAAAATTTCATGAAATATTTATTTTAATAATATTTAATCTTAATTTTGGATAGGTTGTACATATTAATCCAAAAAGTAACGTTTGTACAATCATACTTCCGTTAAATTTTTTTTTCATTTATTTTTATATAATAAAGGAAAAGATTAATATTGTTCACAAACTACTACATTCACAACTGTTTATGTATCATTTTGATGGTGAGTTACATTTGTAGCTATGTGTTCTGCGTTTTAGCGGGATATTTGAATCGCTCCGTATTCTGAGACAAGGTATAGTATCAAATAAGTTTTCAGAGAAATAGAAAAATTACCGATCATACATTTGTTTATATCGGTAATTATGTATTAATATGTGAATAAAATTTTATAATATATATAAAGGTTGTTTCAAATTGCGTGTTTTTTTTTAAGAATAAATAAAATATAGACGGCGCACTGAATTTGTCTGGGTATGTGAGCATTTAAAAAGTGTGATGTATGACATTTATAAAAATGGCTTCGTACACGGTACAACTACGCGTTCGAATTGTTGAATTATTTTATGAAAATCAGCCTTGTGTGAAAAGAGTTTTTAGAAAATTACGTGAATTTTATGGTTTACATAATCGTCCATCTGAAAGCACAGTTGGTCGAATTATTAAAATATTTCAAGAGACCGGTTCCGTGGAAGATCAAAAAAGTGAAAAATACAGTCATAGTGGTCGTTCACAAGAAAATATTGGTTTGGTTCGTGAAAGTGTTGCTGAAGATCCTGAAATGTCCATTAGACGACGTTCACAACAACTTGGACTTAGTGGATCAATAACATGGAGTATTTTACACAAGGATTTAGAAAATTGCCGTATCTGGGGTGAGGAAAATCCACGAATTATTCATGAGAAACCCATGCATCCTAAACGAGTTACTGTTTGGTGTGCATTATGGTCAGGTGGTGTAATTGGACCTTACTTCTTAGAAAATGCTGCTGGTGAAGCTCTAACTGTCAATGGTGATCGATATCCTCGGATGACAACCGAATTTTTGTGGCCTGAATTAATGAATATTGATCTAGAGCATATGTGGGCAACCACCGGCCCACGGGCCGAATCCGCCCCGCTGTAAGATTTGATCCGGCCCGCGAGACATTGTCGTATTATTTCATGTCTGATATCTATCACTAAAAATTATGAATAGTACTTTAAAATGCACTACTTTTAAACGCAGCCCACAACATGTTAAAGGTAGCCCATACCTGATCTAGAGGATATGTGGTTTTAACAGGATGGTGCTACACCTCACTTTGCACACGAATCAATTGATTTATTGAGAGAAAAATTTCCTGGACGTGTAATCTCAAGAAACAGTGATGTTAATTGGCCACCAAGATCATGTGATTTGACACCGTTAGACTATCTTCTTTGGGGTTATGTGAAAAGTCAGGTTTATAGAAACAATCCATAATCAATTCCTGCTTTGAAAGATGAAATTATTCGTGTCATTGGTGAGATAGAGCCTCAATTATGTCAAGGTGTCATTGAAAATTTTAACAAAAGAATGGACGTCTGTGGAGCTGCAAGAGGAGGCTATTTGGCAGATATTATTTTTCGCATATAAATGTCATAAATGACACATCAATTACCAGTAAAAAGTTTTTGAAAGTGAATGCAAATTATGTGTTTTATTTATTTTTTAAAAAACCTGCGAAATTTAAAACACTCTTTATATATATGTGTATATATAATTAAAACATGATTCTTATGTTTAAATTAGCATAATCATTACAATTACATATATATATATATATACGCAAACGTGAAAAAAATAAGATAGAAATACGTTAAAATTTGTGTTAGTTTTAAAATTTTCTATGTAAGCAAGTATTATATAATAAAAATTGATAAAATTATTTCAAGTCAAATTTGTAATTCCGAGATATGTTGCGAAATAGACAACTGCGTGCGTATGTGTACATGTGGATGTGGCTATGCGTGGGTGCGTGCGCGCACATATGTGTGTATCTGCCTGGAGCTGCGCACTCACGCGCGTCTCTCTCTCCCTCTCACTGTGTATATATTATTTATTTGAAGAATGTGACATATCATTTGATATGAACATACAAAACATTATGTGAACAGAAATTGGACACGTCATATTTGTATAAATGATGGATGGTATTCTAGTAATATTGTAGATAACTATGTTGACCAATAAGATGGAAATTTTCAATAAAATTCTGCAGTCAGTTACGCTTAGCCCATTTACATTTTTTAATAATAATCTACTAATAAGTACTGAATCGTCGTCATGAATGGCAGACGTTTCTATAACCAAAAATTTTCTTAAATAAAGAAGTTCCTGGAATGAACCTCCAAAATTGTCACAATTTGACAACAAATTACTACATTAAGTAATTCAAATTAAAAATTATGTTTGGAATTATTTATTAATTAGAATTATGTGTCGCAACTAGAAAACTACGGCAAAAACCCGTCGAAAGCCAAAACACATAACAGAATTATGTTATATAGTTTCAATAAATAAAATGTATATCTATTCGATTGTGGGATAAGTATTTAGTCTACATTTTTCAGGAGTCATTTATTAATATAAAAAAGACTAATCAATTATATATTGCCCATTTTCTTCGATAACCTTTTGCCATCTTCCGTCGAGCTCCGTAATTCCTCTTTCATAAAAGAACCCGTCTTTATTGGCGAAACTTTACACCACGCAAGGGGTTTGAAGAGAATGAAACATGTAGAAGTCATAAGGTTCGGGAGTATGATGAATATGGCAACATATGTCATTCAAGATTCAATAATGTGAGTGATCAAACTTTTGTGTTGTCCTGCCTTGTTTTGATAAAATACCGCTTCTTTACGATTAACTAGGTCTGTTCAAGTGTCGACAGCACAAACATAAATGAATAATTTAATTCTTTGGTAAATGTTCAAAAAATACATCTTTAAAATTACCTTACTGCGAACAAAGCAAACGCGACGTTGTAAACGATTCACTTCTCATCACCAGTTATAAGTCGCTTTAGCGCTTCAGAAAGGGTTCGGTTTCCCAACATTTAAGAAGCATATTGCTAATGTTTATATACACCAAGTGAACTGCATGAAGAACTAACATATTAAGTTTGCCGCCGTATCTTAGTTTTTTAATGTGATCCTGACCTTCGAATAAGAATTTTAACGTTTCTGTAATCTCTGTGTTGTGTGCCATTTGCTGGCATTGATTTATTGTAGGGCACTGTCACTGTGAACTTAATGCAACTTTTCCCAAGTTTGACGCGTATTTTCCCTCTACCAAAGTAAAAGAATAAAAATATGAATCCACACTTTGGTCTTCTATTTTCAACTCGCTTTAAAACTTTAAACACTCAACCAAACCATCCATTTTTGCTTAAAGAACTAGCGTCATCTGTTGCATAAATGTGTCATGGCTTTCGTGTTTTTTCTACGACCACTACTCAAAGTAGGTTGTTCCTGTTTGAAAAATAGACAATTTCTCAATCACGATGTAAGTGTGACGGATGTATGCGGAAAGACATAATCATGCATAAATTACTTTATGCGCGATTACGTCACTTTGTTGTATTGTGAAAACGTCTTATTTTTCAAACGACAGTTGATGCGGAAAAGGCTACTTTGAGTGGTGATCACAGAAAAACGTATATTATAATTTTGACTACAGAAAATTTTTATAAGAATTATTTGATTTTATAGCCGAAACTTAGACATTCGTCATCAATAGATGCGCAAGAACATACCTTGTATAGTATAGATAGATTTAATGTATGTTTGTAATATCAAAATATCATCAGTACATATTACCGTCTTCTTTACTATTTACTCTCTTACTGCTTTTTACTATCAACTGATGATACCTAACACATATTAGAAGTATAATGTATATCTGGTAACCAACGTCACGTGAACCGATTCTTATCTATAGCCTATATCTGATATTGGTTAATGGTCTAATCCTTTGATCGGAACAAAGTGCTAATATTTTTATTATTTAATGGAAATATGTTTTTATTTAAGATGTAATTTGAATAGGTAACTATATTATAATAATTTTGTAGCACTAAGATGGAATAAAAAATAATTAAATGCCTTGTGGGTGAATGGGTATTTTATATATACATTGATTTTTAAATTAACTTAAACCAAACGAAGTATCAACTACGTGTATTTATTTTCAACACAAATGCGAGTTTAGTAGCAAATGTAAAATTGGAATTTTAAATATAATTGTGGCCGCCAATGTTCAGCTATTTTGAAACATCATGTGTTTTACTTACGCAATTATTGTTTTTAAATATAGCAGGCGAGCCTTTCTTTGATGTAATACGTGGGAATTCCATGCGAATTCTCCTCTATCTTATTTAATTTTGCCTGTACTTAATATATGTATATACATATACGTATGACGTTAATATTGGCTTCGTTAAAAACAAATTTAATTTTTTGTAATAATTCAATAGAAAACCTATTTCGATATACCTTTTTAAAATTTATTTTAAAGCGAATTTTGTCCCTGAAATTTAATGAATGATGTGAACATTGAACAAAATAAAATTTTATTTATTTTTGTTGCGATTTCGATCGTTTTTACATATTAAATTTTCTAAATGCAATTATATAAATAGTTTCAAAAGCAAAGGGTTTGGTGATGCTATGATAATAACAAACACGTCTTAATAATGATTCCAATAAAATGAAGCAAATGCTGATGCATTTAAAATAATACAAATTTTATAAAACAGATCCAGTAAATGTAATAAATAATATTCTGGCCCGTTTCATTATGTTTAGACTGACTAATATATAAAATTAATCTCTGTAATATAGCTTATAACATTTTTTAGATATATATATATATATATATATATATATATATATATATATATATATATATATAACATTTCCTAACTTATCGCAAAAGATGCCAAATTAGTTTTTATCGATACATGATCATTTTTATCCATTTATCAATTAAAAAAGTTATTTTTCTTTCTAATAGAAAAAGTATTCCGTTTCAAAACTATTATTTTTTATTTAATTATAGATTTGCTTGGATTTCAAAATATACAAAACAAATTTTATAATTCACATGGCACCATAAAGTTTGTTCAGTAGCTATGAACGCATCTTTTATTCACCAACATGTGAATTTGGATTGGTATATAGAAAGTATGTGTGTATACCCAGATTTTACATATATTCCTTTATATTGAAAGATTCTGTTTAGTTTTTCTGGATTGTTGCTATCCGCACTTCATAATGATTTTTCTTCTTATATGCGATTTTGCCACACAGACTTTAACTTTCGTCATCTTTGATTAGATTTATGATTTAGTTTCAAAACTTCATAAATAAATCATAGTTATGCCTATTGTGACATCATGATATTCAATATGGAAGCAACATAGTTTACTTGATTCGTATTAAATTATTTAAAGGACATCTTTTGTAAGCTATTTATTTTTTAAATTTTATTAGGTCTACATCTGTTTATTACCAAAATGCCATATACCTTCGTCACGAGTCTTTTATTTCTGGAACTAACGAGAAATGTTGGTTTAAAACGCTTAAATCTTTCCTTTTTGTATTTTAAAAAAATTGTTTAAGTTAATTCCGTACATTTAGTTTATTTCTTATTATTTGTAGTTACTCTTACTTTACGTTTTGCTTTTAAGTTAGTATTACTTTTCCTGCAATTGGAACTTGTTCTGTTGGACAATAAAGGCTATTATTATTGTATTTAAGGCTATTATTTTATTTTGTAAAAAATATATTATGCCTTTGATTTCAGGAGACATTTTTACCATTTGAACTATAAAAAGGCATCTACCACAAACTAATTATTATTATTATTTCTTTAATTTTGGTAGCAATATATTTTTTTAATTTGCTTTTAACTTAATAAAACATGAATTAAATTTGTATTATAGAAAAATTTAAGTGCTTAATGAATACTCTATTATTTAATAGCGGATCAAAAAATATCAATTAGTGCAAAGCAACCCTCGCACGCTTATGCTTATGAATAAAACGAACTTAGATGCATTGAAAAATCAAATTATTTATAATTAAATTGAGTATGTATATTCCGAGTCATAGACATGTATTGTTTTTATAAGTTAAATATTACCTTCACTGCAAGGTGTTTAAATACGTTTTGGCACGAGAATGTACAACATCTATAATTCTGACACGCCTCTACTACATAAAAATATAAGCAAGAGATTTTTTGAATTTCGTTTATTTAAAACGAAGGTCGTGCAAACACAACATATTCATTTGGCATCTCATACTATTAATTTTGACGCAAATGATTTGGCATATTATCACGAGATTTCTTAAAAAAGGTTTGTTTGTTACGGTAGTGGGTACTTATGCATATGTTCAATATATATTACATTAACTTTTAACGGTATTCGTATTCCATATTTTATAAACATTTATAATATGTATTATGACGTATATGCATAAGTATCTTTAGTTTAAAATATTTTATTTTTTGTGTACTTACTTGGGTCAAAGAAAACGATTGCTTTAAGGCATGCGAATTCAGTATCATCCACCTGGACTTCGGTCATGGGCTTCACCAACTCGTCCATGATTCTGGTGCCAACTCGTGATATGTCTAAATCTGAAGATATCCTGGAGTCTGATAATACCACTACTGCATGATTTTGCCAACAATTACTCACATAGTCCGTACATTTGCCAATTACCTTTTGAGTTAGTTACATAAAACATGCTGCAGTTTACCTGTTTTCTTTTGTTGTTATGAATATGCCCTACTTGAACAAGCCAATATCAAACTAGTCAGTAAATCTAAGTTCACCCCATCTTTGAACTCCTACTTGCAACTATGAGAAAAAACGTATGGAATTGCAGTGGATGACCATTGAATTAGAAAGAATGTATAATGCAATATCTGCGATTGATGGAAAATTAGTACTTCTCTGTATATTTTTTTAAATTTTAATCACTAAATTTAAAACATTTAGCGTACTTCCATATTTTATAATGGTATTATGTTTTCATAAAAAAAACCTTACTTTTAATTATAAGATTAAATCTTTCAATTAGGTTAAATATAATGTGATATATAAAAAAGAATGTGATATATGTGTTAAGGCCAGTATATTAAATTTGAAACATAAAATAGCTAGATTCTCGAGATTAATTTTCACTCTTTATTAATTTTGTTGAAAAGACTTTCTTTCTCTTTATATTAAAATAAATTATTTTACCTTTCCTTTTCTTATAATTTTTTGTCAAAATTATTCTCTTACAATATGTATGTATATGGAGAATCAGCAAATTTTAAAATAAAACATCGGAAATTCGGTAATCCACGTGAGCTTAGGGATGGATTCAATCACTTTGAACGCTACTGAGAATTTGTTGTCAATCCTCAAATAGTATTTAAAATATAACTACTTAATTATATGTACTCTAATTAATTAAAGATATGTAAATATTATAGTACAATTCAAAATATGAAAATGTATATACAGCCTTGGCCATATGTCTGAAGCACCCCCATAAACGTGCAATTTTACCTGAACCCTAAGAACGTAATGAAAGGGGCCATTACTAATGTGTATATAATGACTGTTTACCAGGAAAATCTCAAGAAGTATACAAATATTCTGTAGTTTTTTTATTGCTGTTAGTTGATCTTTACTGTTCAATAAGTGAGGTGTATTAGAAACGATATTGTGTTATAAAATTGATTTAACCAGTTGTATTGAATATTGTGTTTTTGTATAGTGTTGTACATTGTGAGAACATGCCTAGAAAACGGGAGTTACAGATGTAATAGAGCGAAGTAAAGCAGTGTTATTACATACTCAAGGACTATCGCAATCAAAAATCGCGAAAATAATGAAGCTCTCAATTTTATGCCATCCAAGCGGCAATAAAACGTTTTAAAGAGACAGGTTCTTACGAAAATCGACCGAAAAGTGGACGAAAACGTATTACAACGGAGAGAGATGATCGATTTTTAACGCGACTTTCTTTCAAAATCGTATGAAATCATCTTTATCTGCAGAAATAAATGAGCGCCAAGGAACTTCTGTATCAGCGAGAACAGTGAGAAGACGACTGGTAGAAGTAAATATACATGGTCGTAAAGCACGCCGCAAACCCTAATTGAGCGAGGAGCAGAAGAAAAAACGGTTGTTGTGGGCAAAAAAACACAAAAATTGGACAGTTGAGGATTCCAAAATCATATGGTCCGACGAATCCAATGTAGAGGTATGATAAATTAATGCAGTTTTACTTTTGTGTTACATAAATATGATATTTTGAATGTGCTGAATAGTGAATTGGAATTTTTTGAACAGCTATTAATTTTTCTATATCTTACGTAGATTTTGCCAACACCTGGGGCTCAGTTTGTTCGTAGAAGACCGGGGGAAGCGTTTGAGCCACATTGTATTGTGCCTACAGTAAAGTATGGGGGTGGTAGCGTGATGATATGGGGATGCATGACCACTAAGGGTGTCGGCGAAGTGTACGTCTGTGAAGGCAGAATGAACAGCAGTAGGTACATCGATATGTTAGGAGAAGTACTAGAACCGTCTATTGTAAAGCTGTTCGATTCCGATGAAGAGGCCTACATTTTCCAGCAGGACAATGCACCCTGCCATAAATCCAAACGTACAATCGAGTGGTTTAGCGCAAATAACGTGCCCATATTCGAATGGCCGGCACAATCGCCGGATTTGTCGCCCATAGAAAATTTGTGGCGTATTTTAAAGAGAAATGTCGCAAAATATAGACATAAAAACAAAAACGAATTAAAAGCGAGGATATTTGAAGAATGGGAAAAGATTTCACCACTGAGATATGTAGCAAATTAGTGGCTACAATGCCTAAACGGATACAAGCCGTTATCAAATGTCGCGGTGGTGCTACAAAATATTAATGTATATTATTAAATTTGCATTCAAAATGTATATACACTTGTAGTTTAATTTTTATACCTCCTAATTTCATTTTACATCCAAAACTTGAGGGTGCTTCAGACATATGGCCAAGGCTGTATATATAAAACTAGCTAAAAGTGTTTTGGTCGACCGTTGTAAGATAATCCAAATCAATGAAATTCGTCGGGTATTCGGTCAACTGTTAAGAAAATTAAAAAATTAAAAAACAATCATTTGTTTTATCCTCTATATTTCGCTATAAATTTATAGCTTCCTCAGGAGTTAAAAACTAGATTAATTTAAAAAATTCTTTAAAAACATTAAAATGTGGTTTATCATACTAAATACTAATAAATAAAGTTATAAACTATTGTACTAGCGTCAGTGGTAAGTGACACTTAGAACTCCTGAGGAAGCTATAAATTTATAGCGAAATATAGAAGAGGATAAAACAAATGATTGTTTTTTAATTTTTTAATTTTCTTTACAGTTGACCGAATACCCGACGAATTTCATTGATTTGGATTATATATATATATATATATATATATATATACATACATACATATATATATATATATATATATATACATACATATATATACATACATATATATCATCATCATATATATATATATATATATACATATATATATATATATATATATATATGCAATTTACATATGCTGTATATATACGAAGTGTGGCTATAAAAATAATGTGTTAATGCCATAAAACCTTTTATTAGTTTTCTTCCACAATTTTAGCATTATCTCCTTGAATCTACTCTCTCCTTCATGATTTCTATATCGCTCCACGCGAATTTTCTATTTGTGAAAGTAGTGTTGTAAATCATTTTTTGAAAGTATGTTGATGATTTCCGTTGCTTTTTCTTTCACAGCTTGTAATTCTCAAATCTGGATCCTTGAATTTCTGATTGGCCATTGAAAAAAGTCACATGGGGCGAGATTTGTAAAGTGTTCTAAGAGAATTATCTCATGCTTAGCCAAAAACTTCTCGACATACAATGCAGTATGGATCATAGCGTTTTCCTGATGAAGAAACCATGATTTGTTTTTCAAAAATTCAAGTCGTCTTTTTACTGGTTCAGAAAATATAGTCAAAACCTTAATTTAGTAATGTTGGTTCACAGTGACGAGTTTATTTACTTGAACACTTAGCATTTTTCCAACAGAGCGCAGGTGCAAGAACCGTTTTGAACATAGGCCACGTACCAACTAAGCATTGCGCAACCTTGACAATGATTAGTTTAACTTTGACGTGCTTACAAGTTTGTGTGCAGAGTGCAGTTTTTTATAACCACACCTCGTATAATATTGCATATTCAAAAAGGGCGGAAATAAAATCTGATAGGATTTATTTGTGATTTAGGTTTCATTGATCACAAACTAACTAATCTTAAAAAAATAGATTTCGTCAGCTTTTATAAAAATAATTAAAATACAGTACGTTTTGTTTCATAAATAAATCATAGTACAGATAATAATATAGCATTTTTTTAATGAATGTATTTTTCTTCAATTTTTAAATTGTATTAACGTTTTACTTCATTAATGTTTAATAAGTACGAAAAAAAGGACATGTGGAAGGTTTTAAAGCACTGAGGTAAAAATCTCTTATGGAAAAAATTAGCTCGAATGACGAGGATAAACCAAAATAATTTGCACAGATAAAGATATATAAAAAAATAGATATGATGATCTAGAATTTCTAAGGTTAAAGTGTGGCGTTTCATACAAGTTGCAAGAGCAAATTTCAATAGGCATATGCAAAGAAGCCAAGAGAGTTCGCATATGATAGGTTTTAAAAGGTCGCAGTTGAATAGATTTTATACCCATCTTAAGCAATCTTAAATCTTAATGAACACATAATTATATTCGCGCTATTAAGTAGATAAACCTAATAAGGTAGAAAATTGCTTGAGGATCTCGTGATCATTAATAATTTACAATACTGATTCATTTTAAAATTGGCTCACTGTATTTAATTCTAATTGTATAAATTCTGTAGACACTGATTATATTTTAAATAAAAGAATCGACACAGTGTTACCAAATTCGAAGAACGTGATCGTAAAGCCTATTTTGCAACAAATACTTGTCATAATAATTTGCGTAATGACTCATTATGCAAATTATTTCACGATTCTCATTATTAATGAGAGTCGATAGCCAAGGATTCGCATTCTTATAATCCGCAATAATTATCAATTTATATTTTCAGGTGTAAGTAAACTAGCTACTCAAATTAGAGAATTTATTTGAATTACGTGGGATGTCTTTTAATTTTTGCATAGTGGGACATAGAGAGCGCCCCTAATCAAAAGTCAGTACTAAAAATTAACCTCCAACTTTAGTTAACCTAAATACGTGTAGTGTTGTAGCTACAACGTACTCTCGAAGTTGACAAGTTAGTTCAAAAATGGAATTAAATCGAGAATATTTTCGTGGAATAATTTTCGAAGACAATTATCTCTCTCGACTTGGTTTCTGCTTTCGACAATGAACCACATCAGTCAACAATTTCTGTTGGTATGGAAAATTCAAACGTGGCCGGCAGTCACTCAGAAAGTCACCGATGCTGTGCGCAAGATCGTTAACAAAGATTAACATGTGACATATCGCCAGATTGAAGAATATTGGAGATTTCAAAGACTTTGATTCAAAAGATTTTGCATAAGGAATTATGTGTGTAATAAATTAGTTTCCCATTAGATACCGCATCTGTTGACCAAAGAACAGAAAGCAGCTAGAGAGAATGGTGTCCAAAAACTCTAGATCGCTTCAACGCAGGAAGCTCTAGAAACGTGTACAACATTACCAGGGCTGATGAATATTGGATTTACTTATACGAGCCAGAAAATAAGTGCCAGTCGTCTGTTTCGGTGTTCCAAGGTGAAGAAAAGCCGACAAAAGTCATGCGTTCTCGGAATGTCTCCAAAAAGATGGTCGCGACATTTGTCTCAAAAGCAGGTTATGTAGCAACAATGCCTTCAGAAAATCAAAGAATTGTTACTGACGATTAGTATACAACCATTTGTTTGTAGCAAGTCATCGCTGAGCTTCTAAAATCCAACCCCGAACGTCGAATTATCCTCCACCAAGACAATGCAAGTTCGCACGTAGCACGCAAGACAATTGAATTTTTAACGCAACAAAACGTCGAATTGTTGGACCATCCTTCGTACAGTCTGGACCTATCCCAACAAGTTCTTTACCTTTCCGAAATCCAATTCAATTCAATTCCGTAAATCAAAAATGAACTGCTTCAAAAACGCAATTTTGACTGTATCAACAAACGAGTGGAACAACTGCTTCCAGAATTGATCCGAGTGCATGCAAAAGTGCATTAATCTTCGTGGAGAATATTTCGAAAAATAATGAAGTCTTTAAAAGCTAGCGACAGCTTTGTTCCAGTTTTATATGCAAAACTTTAAAGACAACCCACGTATAAGATACGTCTTAGAAAACAACTCGTACAGCTCATTAGTGCCGTTGAGCTTGCATAACGTATAGTTTTTGTATGTATGGGCTTAAGACACTCTCGATTTCACAGTTCAAGAACTTGTTTCGAATAGCGTAACATAACCTAGACATTTTATTCGAATAAAAGCAAGTATGGAATTAACAGTTAACAGGTTTTATAATCAGCTGCTATTTCCCAAATTTAATGTAATTAAAAGATAGCAATGAAAATACATTAATGACAGTTCCAAAAGATAAATAATTAATAATGTTTATATATCCAAGATCAAATCATTATAATGTTATATTTGATCATAATTGTTTTAAATGAATGAAAGAAAATATATTTCAGGCTTATTAATAATGACAAGAAATACTGAAAGATTTGAAATCTTGTAAAATATATAGTATTAAAGCAATATAGATATTTAAGTGTTAGAATAATTACATTACGAATATTAGTCCAAAATTTACATACAGCAGTATACTACTGTTCAAACTGGAAAAGTGAAACATTACAATACAACTTGTACATTTTCTATTTCGATCAAAATTAACTTTTGCAACTATCCTATTATATTTTATATAAATTCCATTATAAATTTTAGGTTATATACAAAGGGTACTAGGAAAGTTGCTTGTTGCTGCATGTTGAAACATGTTCATACGTGCATAATAGCCGCCCCGCCATGTCGATGGGCTCAGTTATTCATTAACAGTGAGAGTGTAAAGTGCTTGCGATGGCATCGTGGTCACGAAATGAGATAAAGGCAGTTTTGCGTTATAATTTCGTGCTTAGTTTAAACATAGACCAGTGCTTCGAAGAAATGACTCTTGCATTAGGTGATGTTTGTCCACATCGCACAACGATATTCAGGTGGTATAGAAAATTCCAAAGGGAAAATTTAACCGTGGAGGATGCTGAGAGGCCGGGAAGGCCACGAACGTCAATTATGGAGGAAAACGTTACTACTGTAAGGAAAATGTTTGGCGAGGACAGGCGAGTGTCCTACCAACGGATAGAGGGTACTTCAGGCCTAAATGCACCAGCAATTCGTTCGATTCTGCATGATCATTTGCACGCAAAGAAACTGAAGAGCAGATGACACGACGTGTGACTTGGTGCCGGAAGATGCTAAAAAGGTTTAATAAGGGACCATCTCGGTATGTGAACATCGTGACAGGTGACGTGACTTGGCTGCATTATTACGATGTGTGGACCAAAGCCCAAAACAAAGTTTGGGTCTTTGATGATGAGGACACACCCGTAGATTTCAGAAAATCCCGTTCTGTAAAGAAGAAAATGATAGCTGTATTTTTCAAATCGAGTAGAATTGTGGAACGCGTCGTTTTGGACACAAAGAAGACAGTCACAGCTAAGTGGTATACTGAACAGTGATTGCCTAAAGTCATTGGATCTATGAAGAACCTGCAGCCAAAGTCAAGAATGGATACCTGGTTCCTCCATTACGATAATGCTCCAGCTCACCGCGCCAAAGCCTGCCCCTAATATTTGGCCACGACAGGATTGAAACTTCTCGAGCACCCTCCCTACAGTCCAGATCTTGTTCCCTGCGACTTTGCACTGTTCCCGCATGTGAAAATGAAACTAAAAGGGGGCGGTTTTCCAGTGAAGAGGACCTTTTGCGGGCTTGGGACAATGAGTGTGCTTTACTTCCTAGTGAAACTTGGCAGAACTGGTTTTAAGATTGGTTTCGGAGGATGAAGAGGTGTATTGAGTGTAGAGGAAATCACTTTGAAAAAACTAAATAAACAAAGCTGTATTGCAAAACTTTCCTAGTACCCTTTGTATTCACGTATGAAAGTGATAGATGCCGTAACCATCTCGTTTGTTTAGCAACAAAATTTGAAACTTCACTTGAGTATTTCAACTCTAACATATTACGTTAGATACGCTCTGTGATTGGTCAATTACTATTTGTGTAATCAAGTTTAAGAATATGTTTGCTAAAAAATAATAAAATAAATAGTTTCAAACGGTAAAGTTCGTTATGAATATTTTTTAACGGTATCTTAAATCTTTTTACAAAATGCAATTTTCTGAAATTTAATTTGTGTTTAATATACATTCAAGTATATATTTATTTTAATTTGAAGACAGATTCATGTTTACGTTTAAATATTATTAAAAATAATATTATCTTAAGATATTTTAATAGGTATATATAATAATATATATGATTTTTATCAAAACTAAAACTAAACTCAAAATCAAAACTGTCAACGTATAAAAAAATCCCCTCATAATTTCGGGCCTAGTTTTCATCCTAAGGCAGTTAGGGGCATATAATTTTCGCTCACAAAAAATTTTTTTGCAAATCTCATAAAAATTGACAGCATGTTCACAGCGATGCATAATCTAAACTTACGATTTTCGTTGATGAACTGAAATAAATAGCAAATTTATATTAAAGACCAATTACTTTTCTAATATTTATGAACAAGGATTCTAACTCTAAAGTTACATTATATGGTTTACTGATACTTTAGGTTTATATTTTCACAGTAAGATGGAAAAGTATCTGGTAATAGGACGTCTATTGTATAAAAAGAATGATGAAGGAAGAACGACTCAATTCAATCCTCTGGTACTAACATTTTAATCATTTAAGGTTGATATATAACCCCTTTCCACATTAATTTTCGTATTCTGTATATGTATTTCTACAACTAAGTTGGGGTTATATATCAACCTTAAGTAATTATGTTAATCAATCACAGCCTCCATCAAATTTACCTTCATACTAGCATTAATTACTATGTTTCAAATAGAGGATAGAACTATTCAAAATTTCAAGAATAGAACTAGAATAGTGTATGCCACAAAGTCTTTGAAAGCTTTGAAAAAATGTTCACTTCACAAATGAAAGAATTTTTTTAAATAATAGTATCTTAAAGCTGCAATCAAAAGTATGAATATTACCTGCCCAAGCCTCAATTGGGCCAACAAATATCCCATTCACATCAAATGTGCGTCTCTTATGCATATTTCAAGAAAGTAGTGAACGATTCAAGATAAGAGAAACAGGATATTCGTAAATCAAAATCAATCATGGAAATGAGTTATGCGATACAAATGAGGTCGTGTTCTGACAAATTGAAGCGGTTAAGTTGATTAAAAAGGCGACAACATCACTAGCAGGTGCATCTTAAATTAGAGGAGCATGATTATTTATAAGATGAGAAAGATATCCTATACTGATAATGAAGCATCTCCTTTAAATGAAACAAAACTGGTTGTACGATCCAATAATTTATTGAAAGTGTCCAAGCTACAAGAAGATTTTGGAAGCTGAAAAAAGATACTATCCAAGTAATATACGAGTTACAGAAATTTCTGTTCTACGTACAAAATATTATGTCACCGTTATTTCTGAAATGAGTAATAAGCATTTACAAAACATCGTTAATATATTTAAATGGGGTTTTTACCGAAGTAGTGAATATTAATTCAAACAAAAATTCGATTCTGATGTATATTATTCAAATACAAACTAATTTATTATGTTACTGGTACTGGCTTAATTTTTTATACAACAGAAGAGAAGCAAATAATATGTAAAAATGAATGACCAGTTTCCACAAAATACCGACCGATAAGGTGTTAAGTAGTTAGAATCTGTAGATACTATTCGAGAAGAAAAACAGCTCATTGACAACCAGATTTGGTTACAATTTTGTAGTAGCACTTAGCCACTACAAAATGTTTCCGCTCTGACAGAGAAAACAAGAGCTAGATCTTCTCAAATGAGCAATATTGAAGAAGTAATTAAATTACAAGTAAATGAAAAGTTGCTGGAATATGAGATATCGGTACTTCATGCTTGGATTAGTGTAATAATGTAATTTCGATCTTTTGCAAAATTCCGAAAATTTGTAAGAATAACTGGAGTTTCGGAAGAACTCATATTTAAATTCTCCATAAATTTAGAGCAATATATTGCGGACAAAAAGTAAATGTGGAAGTTTTTAAAATGTATGTTGAAAAACTTGCAAGAAATGTTTTACATGTCCAAATTGGTACATACAAATTAATGCACGCATATTTAATAATTTCTTCTTTTGAACTTCCTATCGGATTGCTTTATGAGGACGCTCAAGAAGCAAGACAAAGATTTCAGAAAGTATAGAGAACATTTTAACATTTTTCTAGGAAATCGTCTAGAACAAATACAAATTAAGACCTTTTAAATAGATTATTGATATCTTGACACCTTTTAATAAATTCTCCAAGTAATAGAAAATATCAATGTAGAAAAACTTCTTACATACAGCAGAACAACAAGAGAAAGAGGAGGAAGAAGAAACGGAAGGCGAAAAACGGAAAAAGGATGAAGATCAAAAAAACGAAGAACAAGACACGCAAATGTTTTGTATTACTTTTGTTCTTCGTCTTTACAATTTGTCATGAATCTTTTTGCGATTTTTGTTATTTGGCGACACTATTTTACCCCCATTCTTATAAATATTTATTGTATCAGTAAATCGACTTTTATGCTCGTAATGTATTAAAGTTGTCTAAAAATATATTATAATTATGTTATTACATTTTTAGAATTTGGTAACACTGTGCGATCCTTTCCGAACATGCTGCATTATTAAAACTTCATGGGTTAATAAACCTTTTCGACTAATATTAAAAGTAATTTTTTGTTCTGGATGAGCTTTTAGAAGGTAAAATGCTCATTGTTCTAATGCTCTAATAAATGAAAGATTTTCTGCCCTATAGTGTCTACATACAGGTACCCATGTGCTACTCTTGATTTACGTACGTTGTTTTGGAACCACTAAATAACTTACTATAAATATTGCTTTATTTGGCAAACTGCCATAATCGTGTGCCATATAATCAATCACATTAGTTTGAAAGTTAACAAGCCCGTTAATTTGTCTATATTTTAGATAGTTCCTCTTATTTTATTTTTCAAACGGCCTCTCTAATAAAGCTATTGTATATTTACTGTATTATATCGAAGCTAAGTATTATTAATGTTGACTAGTATGTGTTCCACTTTATTCATGAAAATAATACATAGTCTGCCTAAGATAAAATAAAAACAAAAGCTTACTAATTTTGGTAAAATTCATTTATTTTATTCAAAGTAGTCGTCTTCGGCTTCAATAAAATGTTTTGCACGGTCAATTAACATGTCGAATGAATTTTTAAGTTCATCTTTGGAGATGTTCTTCAAAATCGCTGTCGACGCCTTTTTAATGGTTTCGGCGTCGGCATGACGCTGTCCTTTCATCGGCAAATGTAGTTTGGAGAATAGATAGAACTCACAAGGGGACAAATTCGGTGAATAGGGTGAATGGTTAAAATGCCATTTGTAGTTAGAAAATCAGTAATAAGCGTTGAGCGATGAGATGGTGCATTATCATGTAACAAACGCCAGTTACCATTTTCACGATACCGAGGGCGCACACGACAAATACGCGCCAAAAGACGCTTCATAACACCAAGATAATATAGAGCATTGACTGTTTGATTAGTTGGTACAAACTCTTTGTGCACTGTGCTTTTCGAATCATAAAAACAAATCAACATTGTCTTCACTTTTGACTTCTCCAAACGTCTTTTTTTCGGTCTTTCCTCGCTTGGCTGCTTCCATTCAGGGCTTTGACGCTTGGTCTCTGGATCATATTGAAAACAACTCGTCTCATCGCTAGTAACAATAGAATATCTGAAGTTTTCGTCCTTTTTTAAGTGTTCAATCAAGTCTGTACGATGTTGAATTCAATTAACCTGTGTGGTACAAACCTTGCACAAATCTTTCTCAGTCCCAAATGCTGTGTCAAGATGCGATGAATTGAATCTTTGGAAATATTGTGTGTGTGTATAGTACTGAAGAATAAATCAGAAATTATATAAATTTATACAACCCATAAGCAAAGCAGATAAATTTATTTTAAAATATACGAGATACATGATTTTGAAATGTCCTTGTATACAATAAAAAGGGTTCCCTTGCTCATGTGTAAGCGAATGTAGAAAGAGACTGAATAATTTAAAAAGAGAATTCCTAGACTCGTGCAGCTCCAATAAAAGATCAATATGGAAAAGTTTTATATAATAATAGTAATAATAATATAATTGATCTTTTGGACTACAACTGAGCACGTCGTTATGTAATTTAATAAAAACATTAGCAACAATCAACACCTTAAAAACTTCCAACTATTGAAAGCATCATTAAAGCAACACACATTATAAATTTTGAGGTCATCCCTAAAGTCCTTAAAGGAATAATATGCCTCAATCAACGTATGTTATATTAAAATCGTTCCAACGGTAATTGCTTATAATTGTTCAGCAACTTATTGTATGCCCTTATTGTGATATAACGAGGATTCCTTTCACTAAAAGTTAATGTGTGTAATGAAACTTCCAGAATATCTGCATGTCTAGCATAATTATTTAACTTAGGTGTGGAATTAAAGTTTTCTTTTACATAAAGTAGAAGATGGTAAATGTAAATGTTGGGCAGTGTCATGTTTTTTAATTCTTTACATTTAGTTCAACCGCATTTTCCTGTTATAAACCGAAGAACTCGTTCCTGTGGCCTAAACACTTTTGCCAACAGTCCATATGACACTAACAAGTGGAAGTGGGCTCAAGAATTCCAAACTCAATTCTGGTTTGACTATCATCAAAATAAAACACAAGCTACTTGCAAATGTTTATTTGATTAGTTTCGTGTATTTTATAGCTAACAAAAAATAAGAGATAATTTTATCAGTGTAATTTAAGTACAGCATTTTTTCAAATGTAATTAATTTGTCAAAGGGTAAACAATGTTTCATAACTATCGTTAATTGTTTTTGTTGCTATTGTACTTATTCTTAAATTACTTGAATACCTATAAAGAATGGGTAGCTTTTATGCTTTCACTTCTTAGCAATTTTCGACGAAAAGTGAGCGCGACGCCACTGGTATATCAAGCTTGGAAGATTTACGAGAAAAAACTTTTGTAATCGGTTGGTCCAAGAAGAAGATTTATTGGACATTTACTATTATTTCATTTCCTATTATTATTATTAATCGTATTTTATTCAGTTAAAGTATTTAATATTATTACAACATTTATTTTTAATTTAATAACAATTTCTTACTGCTGTTTCAAGATTTTACATAATCAAGAATTTTATGTCTTATTTCTTGTTTTAACGAGAAAATATTTATTAAATTATGATGGAATTTTCCACTGCAATTTATCAATAAGATTATCTAATGTTTCAAAAACTATAAGATAATACACCATCGCTAAAAATTTCTATATTTTTTCGCAGATTAAAAATTTTATAATGAAATAATTATGAAAAAAATTAAATATGTATGTAATTAAAATTGGACAATTTCAAAAAGGTATTTAAAGTTTTCAGAATTTAGGCCTTAGTTTAATAATAATTACCTACGTTTGTTAAAAACAGTAAGAGTACATACTTCCATATATGTACATATTGTTACGTACTTTGTCAGGTTTTTTTTTGCGATAGATTAAACATTGAAATAACAGAACGACTTTGTAATAATTTATTTAACCATTAACTATATAAATACAATTGTTAATCATCTCCAAACATTAATTACAAATATCTCTAATTAACATTGAATACTAATATCTTCATGTATAAACGTTAGTATCAGTAAATATGATCATGCATGATCCCAGTCGCTTATATATTACTCTTATTATACAAAAATTCTAATAAAATATTGGAAAGAGAACATATCGTCGAAATGTTGTCTCTTTTCATTCCATTTGTTAACTTATAATAATTTCCTTTTCTAAGTTATCTGTCAGTATATACGAGCGCAGCTGTTTATATTTCGGGAATAGCAACCAAAAAGAATTTTTCTATCGAAAATAGTTTTATTGCTTTTCAAAATATTCTCCTTGAAAATCAATGCACTTTTGCATTCGTTTAAACTAATCCGAAAAGCATTGCTACCACTGTGAAGCCGGTATCTCCAAATACGAATTTTGAATGGCTTAACTGCCTCTTCCGACGTAGAAAGCCGTTGACTACGAAGTTTATTCTTCACGTGTGGGAACAAAACGAAATCACAGGGTGATAGATTAGAGCTGTACGGCGGATGGGTCATCAAATCAATGTTTTGCCCGGTCAAATATTCAATTGTTTGAACAGACCTGTGAGAGCTCGCATTGTCAAGGTGGAGAATGATCTGTCGTTTTCGGGTTTGTTTTCCTTTTCTCTACAAAAACCTTTGGCAAACAAATAGTTGTGTACCATTCGGAATTGACCGTTCTACAACTCTCTAAAGGCACGGTTGCAACGTGCGCGGTTTTTCTGAAAAACAGGCGACCATTTGTTTAGATGTGCTTCGAGCGTAAACCACTTTTGTTGGTTTTGGCTCATCTTGGAATACCCACACAGTCGACTGCTGTTTACTATCGCCCTCATACGTATAGATCCAAGATTCACCACCTGTAGTGACTTTATAAATGTTCTTTGAAGCACCGCTATTGTATTTTTTGTGCATTTCTTGGCACCGATCGACGCGAATCCTTTTTTGAGCGGTTGTCAAATGATGTGGTACCCAGCGTGAACGTATCTTCTTAACAGCTAAATGTTCATGCAGGATCTTATGCATGCTGGTGTTACTATTACCTAGATATGCCTCGATCTCACGGTATGTCATATGACGGTCTTGCATTGTCAATTCAGACTGCGTTAACGTTTTCGGAAACAACAACATTTGTGGGACCACCTTCACGAAATTCATAGTGCAAAGAACGCCGTCCAAGTTTGAATTCACTATACCAATGATATACTGTAGTTTTCGATGGTGCTTCATCACCATATAAAGAATTCAGCTCGTCGATGTATTCTTGTTGAGATAATCCACGCCGAAAGTCATGAAAGGTAATTGCACGAAAATGTTCGCGAGTTAATTCCACTTTTTCGTTGACATAAAATTTTCAAGTTACTGTCAACAATAGAAATAGCGACCGGATAATAAAACTGTCAAGGAAAATATATTGTCAAAAATGACAAACTTCACGATGCAATCATCAGATCGGAGGCTACACTAACAGTGTTGCTAGTCCCCGAAATATAAACGGCTACCCTCGTATATATATATATATATATATATATATATATAAAATATATGTCTGACTATATATATATATATATATATATATATATATATATATATATATATATATATATATATATATATATATTTACATATAAGTTTATCAAGTAAAGCAACAAAATATTAATTTTATGTCTATTTAAGATTAATTGTAAAATATAAAGAGGCAGATATGTATATAAATTAAAATATAATCCCTCTAATTCAGTGATTACTCACTAGTTAATAATGCTTGAATTTTGGTCAGTGAGAATCAAGATATTTATGTATGTATAGAGAAAATTTTAGTTTTGATTTGTGACAATTTATACATTAATTTATACCGGTATCTTCATTACTAATTACCGTAATCTTGCTTTATTTTCATTAATGGTTACGAAATACTTAATAGTTAATTTGTCAAATTTTTAGATTTTATCAAACCAAATTAAAAGTTTATTGATGATTATAATATAGAAGTTTCTTTGATAACTCAATTTTATTAATCTAAATCTTTTGTAAGGAAATGATGTTAAACACATAATAAATAAATTTAAAAATAATTGTGAAATGCAGCAATATATTTTTAAAACATTGTTAAAATCATCGTGAAATTTTAAAACTCTTAATTTTTATGCTCTAAATTTAATTATAAAAAAAATAAATTGATCAAGGATGCAAAATAAGAATAGAATAGAAATTTTTTAAATATGCAATTCGTAAAGTGTCTGAATGAAGTCTAATACCTAATATTTTTAATAATAAATTCCATATAGTTAAATGGGAAAAAACAAGAAAAAATTAAAATGAGCAAGTAAACTTTTTTATAAAACAATTATATAATTTCGTATCCTTGTTGCTGAATATTTACGATTATTATCGTATTTACTTGTACATTCACTTTATTTTAACAAAAACATTGGCAAAATAAAAGGAATCGTAAAATAAAAATATGTAATGAACAATTATGTTGCCGAAGAAATTAATATTTAATAAATTACAAAATTGAAGGAAAACTACAATTATAACAAGATCGGAATGCATTAAAGTATAGAAGGAAAATTGTTGGGCGACTAATATTTATTGAGAAAATTAATATCAAGTGTTTATGCTTCCCGTTTGAGGGACAGTGAGACGCCAAATTTAATGTAAAAATACTGACCTAGAACAATGTCTACGTCAAAATATTTTTGTGTAACCTTGAGATTAAAAAAATGTACAGCTCAAAAGCAGAACAGAAAATCTTTATATACGGCAGATTTATGGAAAAATATTGAGTTTGTTTTTTCGATACTCCTAATATGAATAAATATAAATAAAAAATAAATTCCAATGTTTTATTACAATTTTTTTATAATAAGAGTAATATATAAGGGGCCGAGGTCGTACATGACCATCATTACTGATACTAGCATTGATACATGTTAGTAATCAGTGTTAATTAGAGACATTTGTTATTAATATTTAGAGATTATTGACAGTCTGACTATCACCAAAAAATACTTACAAATATACGGAATAATATGTATATGTAAGTACTATTACTGTTTGTTTAATAAACGTAGGAATTATTTTTAAATTAAGGCCTAAATATTGGAAACCTTAAATACTTTTTTGAAATTGTCCAATAGATACATACTTAATTTTTTCCATAATTATGTTTTAAATTTTTAATCTGCAATTTCACTTATATCTACTAATAACTATATCAAATTCGCTATCAAAATCTTTTCATTTAGATAGTCTTCAATGACATTCAAAATTGTTTATACATGTATATGACAATCGTGAATTATTATAATAGATTCTCTGTACTGGCCCGTATTATGCACTTTTCTTATTAATTACTAAATAATAATGAAATTTACAATCAATATTTATATATATATATATATATATATATATATATATATATATATAAATATATATATATATATATATATATATATATATATATATATATATATATATATATATATATATATATATATATATATATATATATATATATATATATATAAAGAAACAATGCAATTTGACAAAATTCATCTGACCAAGAAAAGTAGAACTGTAATTTATATATATAACATTAGCAGCAGTTTCGAACTATCACTTATTTCGATTGCCTCAATTTAGGTAAAAAGTAAATTCACTGCACTAAAAGTTATATAATGTTTCCATTAAATTTATTTAAGAAAATGAAACTGCATTAGTCTGCATTTTATACTTCCATAATTTCATGCAAAAGTATTTAATGGAATACTTTACAAATGTACGGACATGCTTCAACATATTTACGATGCTTGCCCACTACCCATTATAAATTGAAAGCAACAGCACACATGTTATGAGACGAACAATGAATGATATTTACAATTGTCCATTTAGTTCAGGTTAAATTTTATATACACACACACACATGCGCACACCCATACGCGTGGCTCTCTTGCACACACACATAAATACATGCGCGCGCACGTACGCTCGATACACACAACGCGTACGCGCATACACAAACACAAACGCGCGCAAGCACGCACGCATGCATACACAATTTCAAAATAGCAAACATTTCTTTCAGTTTAGAAAACTTTTTAAGTTTACGCTGTTAAAATTTTTTAGTTATTTTTTATTATCATATACGAGAAAAACACGCATTTTTCGTCATACCAGACTTCGCTTCTTGTCATACAAAATCATTGTAACGTTTTACAAGCTGTTTATCTTTCAATAATCGATGAATATGCCATTTGCCACCTAGCGGCTTATGAATAAACTGTGACTTGCAAATTATTTAATTAATAATCGTAATAGTGAGCATAATGATAAAAATAATAGTAATAATAATGTGATAATCGTAATCATATTATTTTTATTTTCTATAACCTACTTTAAATGGACAATTGCAATTCCCAATAAACATCTACGAAAAGCTTAGTCTTTTCGAGTTAACATATGACATACAAAAGCGATATATTTTAAGAATTTGGTAAAACTATTATAAAAATTTCATACATGTACTTATATGCAATACTAATTATTTTAACATCAGTATATCGGATGTAAAAATTGGAGAAAAAATCTAGCCATTTATTTAAATAGAATGATTTGCATATAGAAAAACAAATTAACTTCAAGGTTAGTTTCTACGTATACCGATGTATGTATAATTAGCAATCATAAAAATGTAGAGTATTCTTTGTCGTATTATACAAACGTCAGTAAACAAAAAAAAAACAAAAACTAAATAGAAACTTAAGATATTACATGTGTACTGTTTAATGTGGTATGTGTTAAACAAACATATACTCTCGCAACTGATTAAATTATCGTATAAAAGACAAATGATACGTACCTGGACTATGTTTAGTAATAATGCGGTTATTGCCCAGTAAAAGAATGTCTTTTAAATGCATAGATCTTCGTGCTAATCCAAGCAACAAGTGTTCGCCAGCATGTGCTCGCAATAATGCTACCTGAAAAGAATGAAGTTATCTACATATTATTTTAATTTGTAAAGACGGAATATTTAAATAAATATAATCAGTAGTTCGATCTTGAAATGAAATTAATGAGTGATTTACCTGATCATCCAATTGTAATTCAGTAAATGCAGGTATATATTTAGCCCATTCTACTAAAATTAGTAGTTGTTGCTTCATGGAATCGCAAACATCATTAATATTTGCGAGTTGCTTGTTCGTTAAATCATAATCATTGACTGGTGAAGAACCTATTTGCTGCAATGGGAACACACTGATAGTAAAGTTAAAGTTTTCAATAACATATAGCGAATATGACAAGCTACAGTTACAATATAAAAGAACTTAAATATAGTTTAAGCTAGTTTTCAAGAACGTATTGATATTACTAAACAATGAATATGGGGAATGTGACAACACATACATAGTGCAAACAAAAGAAGTTATAATTGTGTTGTTTATATATTTCTAGTCATAATGAATAGCTTAATGTTGTTTTAAATTGTTCACGAGTAAGGCCATTGGCCTTCATAGTCGCACATAATATAAGTTATAAATTTATATGTTTATTGCTGTAATTAAATTTACTGTACTTATAATCGCTAATTATTGGTGATTGTGGCCAGTCATGTTCTTACTACATCGAAACCTTAAAAAAGTATTTGAAATGTTATTTATGATCCGATTAATAAAATATCTTCGAGGTATTTTATTGCTCTAATTTTTCAGGCAGTTTCCCAAAAAGATCTAGATTTAGTTGGTTATGCTACAAAAATGACAAACACGAGAAACAGAAATAAAGTAAAATAAACAGAAAATCATACTCCAAATAATTAAGTGAATTTATATAATAGTAAATTACTAAAGTCTTTTTATCTGTAAGTAAAATATTATTTAAAGCTCATTTTTCCAGAAATTTCAGAAAAACGAAATTAATAAGAATATACATGTATAGCAATGTGCATAAGTAAGTGACCATCATAGACCATTTATGGTTCTGCATCGATTTCAAAAAAATTACTAACAGAAACTTTCTCCTACATGGCATATTTTTTAATATTAATAATACAACAAAAATAATTGTATATAACTAAAAAATATTAATAATAAAGATAAGATATTTTTAATTCCCAGAACTTTATTATGAGAATAAAAGTAAACATGGAAACATCACATATTGTCATCAGTACACTAAGAGGTGCTCTTTGTGAAAAATTCTTAGTGATGCTTTTTTATCCCACAGACCAATTCTAGGTGTCCCAGTATCTTTGTGGTTTCATTTGCAAAATCCTATGGAATGAAATGGGTTTCAATTTACACACTTTCTGTGATAAGTAATAAGAAGCTAGATGCATATATTTCCTTAATAATAATCTACGGCAAAATTTTAATTTTGGAAATTTTTTATTTGTCGTAATTTTTATTGTTGATATTTTTCTTGTATATTATTGTTTACGATTTTTTTAGTCGCATTATTATTTCAAAAAATCTTTTACTTTCATGTTGTATATGTTATTGTTGCATATTTATATTATTCTGTAATTGGGAACTATTACCACTATTATTCCAATTATTGTTAATATGTGGCGTATTTGATATCTTACGCAAAATGGATCAAGTAAGAAAATAAAAAATAAACCACAATTAGAATAATTCAAATCTTTGTGGAATATGTTTCCTAAAATATTTCGCTCTCTAAGTATAGGTAAAAATCATAAAATTTAAACATTCGATTATGATAAGGTATATTTATTTTCATTTAATATCATTAAGAACCTGTTTGTTTAATATTTTATTGCCCGCCTCCCTCCCATATTAGTGTCAGTCTGTCTTACAGCTGCTGGTCTTTTGGACATGGATCTAACTAAATTTTCTGTAAAATTGGAATAGTTATTTTTAATAATAACAATAAGTATTATTATAAGTTATGGCTTAGCATCACCCATAATGGCCAATTAGAAAAGGTATTCAATCAATGAGTTATCATCACGTGCGTACTCGTGGTGCATCTTAAGACTATTGGTTGCCAGCATTTATTTAAACAAGAAAGGAAACCACGAGAACCAGTGACTTACAACTTCTAATCTTTTTTTCTCTACATGTTCAATCTAATTTAAGCCCTAAAAAAACGATCCATAGTTTGTTCAATAAAAGCTAAACTACCCATTCCTGTCGTCACTGTAGATCCCCACATTATCACCGATTCGTCTCTATGCTTTAAAATAGACAACAATTGTTTTAACATCACTAATGAGATTTTTTTACGTGGTACTCTTCCGTTAAATCCAGCTTTTCCTAATATCATCCTTATATTTTATGAATACGTTTTCTTTCCACTATTCAATTCCACCTGTACGGTTACCCTCGCTGCTCTTATACGTGGATTTAAACTCATTGTACTTGTAACAGTTCCTTAATCGCGCTCATTTAGAACCTTCGCACGTCCACTTGTTAAAACAATTTCAAAAATTTTATTATGATTCGCACTGTAGAATGCTTTTTACCGATAAATTTGGGTATTTAGTCTAAAGATTTCCTTTTACTGTATAATATTATTATCTACTTACGCATATCACAATACATGTATTCATTTTTGTAATCCGTATATTGAAAATTCGTGTCCTATATTGAAAAAATATCTCATAGAATGAAGTATACAAAAATTATTATATTTGATTTTAAAGTATTTACGAAGTTTTGTTGTAGTTTTAAATAATGACAGGTGATATATTGGGTCTGGGAAAAAGTTCGTGGCGTTTTTCCCGATAGATGGCATTGGTTGCCGATAACTAAAGAACAACAAGTCACAGCGACACCACCGACGGCTCGTTTTTTAGATGACCTTCCGAACGTTAGTTTGAGCGTAGAAACATTGTAATCGGTGCAGTGGTTGGAAAGTTATTCGCACTTGAAAATGGAGAAGAATAATGAGAAATTTCGCTATATTCTGCAACATTATTATGATAAGGGGAAGAACGCTGCGCAGGCTTGTGATAAAATTTGTGCTGTGTACGGTGAAGGTACTTTATCGAAATCTGTTGCGCGGAAATGGTTCGCTCGCTTTCGTTCTGGAAATTTCAATGTGAAAGATGAGTCACGCTCCGGTCGTCCAATCACTGAAAAATCTGATGAAATTCTTGAAAAAGTCCAACAAGATAAGCATATCAGCAGTGTCGATATTGGCATGGAGCTAGGCATTGACCACAAAACTGTTTTGAACCATTTACACAAAGCTGGTTACAAAAAAAAGCTTGACGTATGGGTTCCTCATGAGTTGAGTGTGAAAAACATGATTGACCGAATTAACATCTGCGATGCGCTGCTGAAACGGAATGAAATCGAGCCGTTTCTGAAACGTTTAATAACCGGAGATGAAAAATGGATTACGTACGATAATCGGAAGCGTAAAAGATCGTGGATAAAGGATGGTGAGCCGTCACAAGCGTTCGCTAAGCCAACATTGACGCCAAAAAAAGTGATGCTGTGTGTATGGTGGGACTGGAGGGGAATCGTCCACTAAGAGCTACTTCCAACTGGTCAGACGATTGATTCTCAACTCTACTGTGCACAACTAGAGAGATTACGCCAGGCGATTGAAAGAAAACGGCCCGAATTGATTAATAGGAAAGGTGTTGTCTTCCATCATGACAACGCCCGACCACACACTTCTTTGATGACCCGTCAAAAATTGAGAGAGTTTGGTTGGGAAGTTTTGATGCACCCACCTTACAGTCCGGATATAGCACCCTCTGACTATCATCTGTTTCGATCTCTGCAGAACTCTCTCAATGGAATTAAGTTGGTTTCAAAAGAAGCCTGTGAAAACTACTTGATTCAGTTTTTCGACCAGAAACCACAGAAGTTTTTCACCGATGGGATCATGGATCTACCAAAAAAATGGCGAAACATTGTCGATAATAATGGAGCATATTCGGTTTAAATGAATTCGTCCACGCGCCATGCGGGGACCAGTTGAATTTTACTGAAAAAACGCCACGAACTTTTTCCCAGACCCAATATTACTATTAACGTTGTTAAATGGAAGTGAATATATGAATATTCATATTCGATGATTTTCTCTACCTTAAATCTTAGTTGATAAAATATGCTCTTTAATCTTATGACCAAAAATAGGTTTGTCGATGACGTAAATAAACATTTGAATTCTTTTGAAGTAATCAACCCAGTATAGTGTATAATATTCATTTAACATTTTAGAAATGAAATTGCTTAAGAAATTACATTCGTTTTTAAGTTTTATGCCGTATTTACATACATTAACAAGTATATGTTATGAGGACATGTTCAGAATGAGTTGTGATTTAACATCCAGAAGCAAGTATCAAGTATCTATGTAGATCTGATTGAATGAGGGTATTTATTTATGTGATAATTAGAGTTTGCATATTTTTACCCTAAGATGAAGATTTATATTCGTAGTTTGCTTTAAAAGTTTTGCGGTTCAGTATTTCCCGTAAGGTGGCGCTATCGGAAATATTTATGTCGTATTCTCTAAGTTTTTTTATTCCGAATAGCATTTGCAGATTGCTAGCATATGTTGTCTCTTTTTAGCAATTTTTTAAATAAAGTGAGTTTTGTGAAAAATGGAATTAATGCGCGAAAATTTTAGAGCCATAACCTTCTACTATTTTAAAGGCGGTCTCACTCGACAAGTGTTCGAAAAAAAAATAAGCGATTGTTTGGCGATGAAGCAGCATCCCTGGCGACTGTTGAACGGTAGTACAACGAGTTACAGCATGGACGTGTTTCGCTCAAAGATGAGCATCGTGAGCGACGGCCCACCACTGCAGTCACTCCAGGAAAGATCGACGCCGTGTACAACACTATAAAGATAGACAACCCATGCACTCCTGACCCAAATCAGAACTATCCTGCATTTTTCCGTCAGAAAACTTTGGGCACGATAGAAACTACACAATTTAACGGAAGTTAAATGGATTGCAAAAAATGCTTAAAAATTCAACCGCGGTGGTGCAAAATCAGTGTACAACATCGTTACAGGTGACGAAAGTTAGATTTATTGTTACGAACGAGAAAGCAAGCGACAATCGGCTCAATGGGTCTTTAAAAGAGAAGAAACTCACGAAAGGTGTCAAGAAAATGGTGGTTTCTTTTTTGGGACGTACTGGTCATCTTGCTACTATTCCGCGAGAGGATCGTCGCACAGTCAATGCTGAATTGTATACAACCATTTGTTTGCCAATTGTGTTTATAAAGTGAGCGAGAAATTACCAAGAGGACGAATTATTGTACATCAAGACAATGCAACATCATACAATGCATTTCAAACATCACAGTTTATAGCCACATTATGAACGGAATTGATGACTCATCCGGGCTATAACCACGAACTAGCATCTTGTGACTTCTTTTTATTTCCATACATAAAAGGCAAAATGCGTGGATTGAAATTTAATACCCTGGAAGCGACAGTGGAAGCTTATGAAAACTTCGTATCTGAGGTGACTAAGGAACAATGGGCCTAATGTTTTGAGAACTGGTTCTACCGAATGCAGAAGTGCATAGATCATAAATACGATTTGGAAAAAAATAAAAAAAGAATTGGTTAAAATAATTGATTTTTTCTATATCATCAGCAAAATTTTTAAAGCAACCTATATACACTATCGCTCATAAGTATTTGGTCACTCAAAATTGAAATACTAATATCTTTTTATTATTTACATATATGAAAAATACATATTTTTACATCTAAAATAAATTGTTGTATAATATATTTATCTAAATTTTAGACTCGTCTATATGCCCTCCTTTATTTTTAATCACTGCAGCACACAATCGAGGCATCCTTTCGATTAATTTTCGTAATGTCTTAGGTATTATTTTACCCCATGCCTCTTGCAGGTTCTTCTACATATTAACAGCAGATATGGGGGCCGATTTTCTCATCTCTCGGTCAAGTTCTTCCCACAGCAACTCGATGGGATTTAAATCGGGACTCTGGGGATTCCACGCTATAACTTTTATGGTTGCCTCGTTCTCCAATTTCTGCAAATATTCCCGGCATAGATAAAATTCTCACCCGAAATTTTAATTCCAGAGGGGATTGCGTTTTCATTTAATATGCACTTATACTGTTCTTTTTTGAGTATACCTTCGATTTTTACGAGATCGCCCAGATTTCCAGAAAAGCAACCCCATATCATGACTGAAACTTCACCGTGCTTAACAGTAGGGGCTATGCATTCTTCCCAGGCACGCTCACGATTTCGATGAACAGCATTCATGTCTGCTGTGATTTTTGGGGCTGTTTTTCGTCTATTTCTCTTGCTTGTTAGCACTATTGCAAGATCTTCTGCTGACATTGTTGCCCTTGGTCTGCCTCTTCGAGTTCTGCTCAACATACTTCCACATTCGCGGTATTTTTTTATGATATAACTCACGGTGGACTAATTTAATTTAAGTTCTGTAGCAATTTCGCGATTGCTTTTCCCAGTTTTATGGTATGCGATTATAACTCAATTCTTCCCGTTTAGGTATTTCTAACCGATTGAACTTCTTCGAAACACATGATGTTATCACTAGAGCGGCGACGAAAGTGGCAATACCATAGGCGGTACGGTAGAACGGGCAATTGGTGCGCAGTGAATGAGATCATTCACATCAAATACAATACGGTTCACGGTTAGTGTTTATAATAACTTCACACAAACATGTCGCGAAAGTCTGTGCCGTTTGCTACGTCGGTTAGAAAATACATAGCAGAATTTCCCGATTTAAAGTATGATGGATGTGCAGTATTGTGTTTGGTTTGTAATAAGCGACTTATAATACGGAAGAAAGACAGTTGTAAAAAACATGTGAACAGTGCAATACATAAACTGAACAAAAGAAATGAAATACCTTATGTAACATTCCTTTATGATTTTTTATTTATATTGACTGCATGTAATTTGCCGCTTCGTTTAATCAGCAAACGCCCTTTTCAAGTGTTCTGGAATAAATATCTGCCAAATTATAAATTACCTGCAAGAAGAACTTTACAGAAACATTTGCCGCGTTTAAGAGAGAGGCTTGAAAATATAGCAAGAAGAGAATTGCATAATAAAAATGTGTGGATTACTGTAGATGAGACTACTGATTTAAAAAAAAAATAGTATAATAAACGTAATCGTACGTGTGCAAATATTCGGCAAATAATAATGAACACCTTAAAAAAATTTCACATTCATAGTACTCAAGTCTGCATGCTTGTAACAGATGGTGCTGCTACTATGTTACTACTCGGACGTTTACTAAAAGTAACTTTTCCTAAATTAATACACATAACTTGTGTACTCCATGCTCTTCATTTAGTTGCTGAAAATGTTAGAAGTAGTTATAAAAACGTTGATCATTTGATTGGATCCACCATAAAAGTGTTTCTTAAATCCCCTAAACGACTTAAAGAATTTCATAAAACTTGTCCAGATATTTCGGAACCACCGGAACCCATTCTTACACGATGGGGCACGTGGCTAAATGCAGCTTTTTATTACCATAAGAATTTTCACAAAGTTAAATCCGTTATATCAAAATTTAGGCCAACCGAATCCCAAGCAATCAGAGACAGTCAACATCAATTTGAAAATCCCAAAATTCTGGAAGATCTGCATACAATATATAACAATTACCATCCATTAGTAGAAGCAATTACAAAACTTCAAAACGAAAACGATTCGCTGCCCTTAGACGCATCACTATGCATAGTGCAAAATGTGACCGCTCATTTGCATAGTTTAACTGACGCTGCTGGTGTACGAGCTCATCAAAAATTATTAAGTGTTTTAAAAAAAATCCGGACTTGCATGTTTTACGAACTATTTATGACAAATGTGCAAATAGTGAGCCCTGGAATGATTTTGAACAACAGCTTCTTTCTGCCAAAATTACATCAATAGACGCCGAACGATCTTTTTCTCTATAACATTTTCTCGTCGCGAAGGACGTCATTTACAGAAGCAACCGTAGAGACGTATGCAATGATGCAGATGTACAGTTACTTCCACAACACATTACCAGGGTTATGAAATTACATATTACTAGGTAAGCACTAATTGTGTAAGAATAAGTCTAGACACGGCACTGCTACGGACACTTTCGCCGCAGTTTATAATTTACACTTAAACACCAACCGTGAACCGTATTGTATTTGATGTGAATGATCTCATTCACTGCGCACCAATTGCCCGTTCTACCGTACCGCCTATGGTATTGCCACTTTTGTCGCCGCTCTAGTTATCACTATGAGCACCTCACAAAAACTAACCGCAATTTTGCCAAAATACCCAAGTATAAATACTTAATAGTTTACAATAACACCCTACTTTAAAATAAAATCATAACAATCGAAAATTTACAAGAATTGAGAGGTCTAATCCCTTAAGTGCAATTATTCTACCTGGAGTTTATTAGGCTATTATCCTTCATTGTGAATAATAGGATAATCGCATTATTATTTTTGAATAAGCTTTTATAGATTTTACTGTTTACTATGACACTATTTCTTACTACAGAAATAAATTTTATAATTACAACTTTTCTATAGAAACTGTAATGAAACAAGGGTCACCAAATACTTATGAGCGATAATGTATATGTATATCAGAAATATGCGCATGTGTTTAAATAACATTCAAGTGCATATATACAAATATTTGTTATCAGTCTCATTCAAATATGCAGTAATTGCTCAAAAAGTATTTCTATATGTGCACATGAATGAGTAAAAAGTATAGTTTTAGGTAAAGATTTAATTGAAGAGCGATACTATTTCATAAGACATTTGTAATTCATCATTTTTCAACAACAATTTTAAAAAGAAATTTTTAGTATAATTATTAGAGATAATATAATTGCGTCATCAACATTTTGTTAGGAAAATATAAGTTTAAGAGTGTTTAAAATAATATCAGAAGAAGAGTATATTTTCATAATACGCTAATGTGGTACGTATCTTCAAAAATTTTAAATATTGATAAACAAGTTGAAGTGACACATTATTAGACAATCTAGTTTTTGGCTACCTAGATATTTACATAAATTATAATAAATATAAGTAACAATCTATTTGCTAGCAATGTAATTTCAAAATTTTTTGAATCAATGATGTACAATATCTAATCCTTTATAATTCAAGCAGGAAATAAATATTTCAACAATCAATAATGATATTACTATTCATCAAATATATTTATAGTATTCTTGCAACTGAACAATCTATAGAATACATGCATACATTATATACATTTATATATATATATATATATATATATATATATATATATATATATATATATATATATATATATATATATATACAAACACAATTACTAATTTATTTATGAAATGTACTCGTACGTAGATATTTGGGATTTTCTCACAAGCGATCACAGATTAATTTGAAAAATTATTCAAAGCCTTATCGTATGACTGAATATGCCATTTGCATCTATTAATATAGTCTATCTTCGTAGACTATGTTAATAGTCTACTAAACTAATAGATGATAAATTACGTTGCTTGTTGATACAAACTGATTATATTTAAGTGATTAAAAAAAGGTTTAAATAATAATCTGAACTAATGGGCTATGTCACGTAAATCTAAAAACTTCGCAAGTGGTATTCAACAACTATAGTGTTACTGATATAGAACACCATATTAGAGCCAACAGTAATGCTGCAGTAGTATACATACATACACTAAAACGGATTATTAATGCGTATTTCTACTGATGAGAGAAAAACATGTCGTTATTATATAACAGTGCTGCTAAATAAAACGTTGAATGCCCATGATCCTACAAGCTACAAGTTTAGTTAGTTACCTTTAAGGATTATAGTGCCTAATTTGAATGCGATAGTAAAGAACATTTTTTAAATTTTATAATCTTAAAAGAAGAGTTTTTATTTGGAATTATACATGATTCTTTTAATGTTAATTTAGATAGTGATAATCAAAAATTAAAAGAGAATTACCTCCAATGCAGCACCTACTTGTCGTGATAACATTTCCGCATTTAAAAGTGAACTAACAGATAAGCCATTTCCTTGAGTATTTTCTTCATAACTTGGCCTTCGACAGCTTATTCTATCTCTTTCGTTTTGCACAGCTGAAAAAATATTATTATTATGTAAACTAATTACAGTTGTCTTCACCTACCCTCTTTTTTCATACCCGCCTTGAAACATTTCCTTAGTCTACAGTATCTACATTGATTTCTTTTATCTTTATCGACCACACAACAGCGACTGAATCTGAAATCAAAAGCAGACAGGATAATGTAGAACAAAACATTTGCTTTAAAGCATAATTGAATCTTCAGTAAATTTGGATTCGCTTTAAACTGAAATAAAAGGATTTTAAATATAGCTAATCATATATAATACATGCGATTTAGTTTGTTGTGTGATAAAGAGTTGAACCATCCTCTATATAGTAATTATTGGTATCTTCTTGTCCACATCATATTATCACATTTTCATTTTCGTCTAACATTCTGCTAGTTTTTGAAGGATTCTTGCTTTAATAATTCTATAAGTATAAGAAATTCTAAGTGTTTGTTTCTATACATTCCCCCTTTTAACGACGTTTATATGTATGTCCATCACAAAAGGAAGGTGAATATATACATGCCAGTAGGTGTATCTTAGTTTTGTTGATAACAGAGAATAATTGAAAAGTTTAACATTGTTTGTCATTTTGTAATGAAACATGACGCAAGGTATTTTAAAAAACCTTGCTTTTTTATTAAAACAATCTGGATTAAGCGGGATTTATTAACGAATTGTACACCCGTGACAAAATAGCGCATGGATATATTGCTTGTACATCTATATATAGCATTTTAAAAGTTTTAACAATTAACATTTTAACCGTGTTTAAAGTTATCTTCTTTCTTTCATTGTGTTTAAATTGTTGGTACATATATCGACGATAAATAAAATAGTAGCAAACATTTCCAACTGTTAGTGATAACTAATATGACTTTTTTGCATGTCAACATTTGATTAATCATCACATTAAAACATATTATTTGTTAGAAAACGTAAATGTTTGTGCCATTTTATGGACATGGTTTTGATAATAAAAACAACTTGTTTGTGTGTCCTTCGTAAACGTCGAGCAATGAAACACATTGTATACCATTTCTTAGTGAAAGTCAAGCTAAATTCAATAGACTTAAAATATAGGAAATGTAGGGATATTACGATAATACTGAAAAATATTAGTACAGTTTAGAATACCCCGTCTTATCTGACATGAATTCAATTACATGGAAAATTTCAAATTTGTTTAGACGATATATTAAATTTTACAAAACACGTATTATTTGTCATAGAATTATAAATTTATAACAGAATGACATTTGTTTTGTGTTGAACCTAATCTATTACTATAAAAGAAATATTGTTCTCATAATATTTCATACTGTTAAATAACATATTACTTAATTTAACATAGATGATAATGTTGTTAATTTACTTACAATTATTAATTAAAGTTTTCACTTATAAGAGCAAATTCGCAAGAGGAGTGGTATAATTAAGTATAACCCTAGATATACAGGACGAAGAAAATATTTCGACTGGTGAAAGGTCTACTCGTAGAAGTAACACATGTATGTTGTTTATTAGAAAAAAGAAGGAACAATCATCTAATATACGTAGGCACTGAAAGTAAACAATTGATTCTACAATATGCTGCACGAAATTTTTTTTTATGTTGTGAACAATTATTAATACCAAATTTTGGATTTAGCATTAAAACATATTTCGTTGTTACGTGAGTTGTCTTCTAAATTTTACATATAAAACTGGAATAAAACACTAGATAGCTTTTGAAGACTTCATTGATTTTCGAATTATTCTCCACAAAGATTAATGTACTTTTGTATGCGCTCGAACCAAGTCAAGCAGTTGTTCCACGCGTTTGTTGGTACAGTCAAAATTGCGTTTTTGAAAGCATTAACTGCTCCTTCTGACGACTGGAACCTTTGACCACACAGTCCGTTTTTAATTTTTTGGAAGTGTAAAGAAATCGTTGAAACTTAGGTTCAGACTGTACGGAGGATGGTCCAACAATTCGACATTTTGTTGCGCTAAAAAATCAATTGTCTTGCGTGCTGTGTGCGAATTTGCATTGTCTTGGTGGAGGATGATTCGTCGTTCGAGGTTGGTTTTTCAGAGCTCAGCGATGATTTGCAGCAAACACATATATGCATATCAATCGGCAGTAACAGAAGAATTGTCACTACATGACCTGCAGACCACCAACAGATGACTTGCGTTTACTTTTTGGCTAGTATGAGTAAATCCAAGATTCATCACCACTGACAATGTTGTACACATTTTTAGAGTTACCGTCGTTGAAGCCATCTAGTGTGTTTTGACGTCAATTCACCCTAGCTGCGTTCTGTTCTTCAATCAACAGATGCGATATACAACGGGAAACTAATTTTTTACACACAATTCTTTATGCAAAATTTTTTGAATTGAGGTCTCTGAAATCATGAATAATACTTCAATCTGGCGATATGTCACATGTCGATCTTTGTTGATGATCTTGCGCACAGTATTGACGTTTTCTTGAGTGACTGCAGTTTTTGGTGAACCTGCTTTTAGATCGTCGCTAAGACTAATCCGTCCATGTACCAACGAAAAATTGTTGACTTATGTGGTTCATTGCCGAAAACATAAACCAACTCGGCGAGGCATTCTTATTGAGATAATTGTCTTCGAAAATTATAATAGACTATTGCGCGAAAATGTTCCTGAATTAATTCCATTTTTCAATTGAAGCTTTAGATTTAGGTTAACTACTAAAGATGGAGGCTAATTTTTAGTATTGACATTTCATTAGTGGCGCCCTTTATGTTCCGCTATGCAAAACTTAAAAGACGTTCCACGTATGATACGTACTCACGTATAATTAGGAACGTCATTGTTTATCTAGCAAATTATTATAATCTTAGATTTTGGATTTAATTATCATACAATCAATAGGCCTCAGAAAATGTAGGTTGGTTCCTACATGGAAATTGGTAATCTGTTTGTGATTAAATGTGCATTGTTTTAATGGGCATGTTCAATCAAAAATTACTTTGAACCAAATTATAATTTTAATTTGTTGGAACAGCTTATTAGTTATTACATTTGTCGGTAGAAGGCAATGTAGAGTTCAGTGCATGTCAGTGGTCAGACTACAACGTGTATTGGTATATTATTAAAAAATAAAAACCCATTTGAACATTTACTATAGCTCTTCTAAATCTTTAATTTTTTATCACTTGGTATGTTATTCGTTTTACCGACAGTTAATAACTTTGCTTGTAGCGGAAACAAATAAAACTCAAAGCTAACTAGTAAAAAATCATATAATAGTAATAAATTATTCAACTGTTAAGAACGTTGCTGATTCCTATAGTTCGGATATAACTAAGTATATATGTATGTATATACATATAAGTATATATATACATATATGATGATATCACGCTTGCTTACCGTATATAATTTTGAATTATAGTACACGGCCATTTATCTAAATTATTTAACGGTGTAAATTCATAACAAATTAATAATTTATTTATAGAAATAAACATTATTATTTTCAAAATTTTTAATATGATAATATATAAATAAAAATTAGTTATTGATAATATATAGGATATTCGTAAGGCTTTTTTATTTAGATATTAGCAAATTTTCCATCTTCTTTAATTTTTGAAGGAGAAAAGGTTTTAATTAATTTTGAATAATTATCTAGCAAGTGTCTATTTAATTGCAACTCTTTATATTTTTACCGAACATGAATTAGTTAATAGGATAAATATATAAAAATTTATTTACAAAACCAAGCAAAATCACATGCAAATTACACCTTAACCTTCAACTAAACCTTGTTAATGACATGTTTGCGCATAAATAAGTATATTAGACGTACTTACAAAAGCAAGACTTTAAATTTAGTTGCCATTTTCAATGTTTTTCGTTTGAATATTTACTTTCCAGATTTTAATGCCAACAGCAAATTTTCCACATTAATACAGGATGAAATAAAATATTTTAGTTGATTTTGCATAACATCACAGTAGATGCTTGCATGCATATTATATAATATAATTTAAATAATTTCTCAAACTGCAAGATTTTTTGACTATATGTTATATGTTATTGATTCGTCATATTGTACTATTGGGCATCTAATAAAATATCGAATAGATGAATACGTACATATTAAGTATTTTGTAACTTAATATAATAATAATAATTTAGTTTTCTACATTCTTTTTAAATGTTTATAACATTTAATTCTTAAAATCAATCAAGAATAAAATACACATAAACAGACTGATTTAAAATATCGTAAAAGTAAGACGGGGGCACATTCAAAATATAAACCGTAAAACGACCTTTTAAATAAATCACACCTCATTTGATACCCTCTCTCTTATATCCTTATCATTACATACAATATTTGTACGTATCGATCTATGTTAGATGAATATCTCATGAATATTGTCACAACATTTTGAGAAACTCCCAGTAGTAGTAGTAGTAGCAGTTGCAAAGTTTCTAAATGATGATCGGTTCCTTCCAGACAGTCTGTGAATTCATGAAAAAATTCTGGAATGACGTTCCAATGTCTTCTCACGAAGTAATTGCATTTCTTCAATTCTTCTTTGCCGTCCATATTATGTGGCGGTCTTATATAAATCATAGATTTTAAATGACCGCAAAGGAAAAATATAGGAGATTTAAATCTGGAGATGTAGGTAATTCATTGAATCCTCTTCGAATATTGTGGGCATAGTGAGGGAGTGCTTGATCTTGTTAGATGCAAGCACTTACAGGGGATTCCTTACTTTCTTCGATACTAGAAACAACTTGATCACATAAAAGATCTAAATATTTTTGCCCTATTAGTATACCTTGAATGAAATATGGAACAGTAATACGGCTCCTGAAAATTCCAGGCCGAAGTTTAAGTAATGCGGATGTTGTGTATGCGCTTCTTGTATCCAATTGATCAATATCGACAATTACGGCGACTAACAGTATCATTGAAACAAAACGTAGTCTCGTCCGAGAATTGGAAGTCTGATGCGAATGGAATCCCCTATTTACACTTACTTAAAGGTGGAAAATTTTACTAAAATCTAAATAGTCACATCAAAGATATTCGCATACATTTGTCTAATCTTGTATGTCGATGTGCCCTAAATTTTCAATATACATATATGCATTTAAAATCAGAGTATATATATATATATATATATATATATATATATATATATATATATACTTATGCTATAATTAATGCTTACCGATTAACAGTTTGAATTAATCTATGATGCTTTAGCATTTAAAAGATTGCATTACACCCAATACTTTGTTCTGGAATATTTTATCATATGATATTTGCTTATAATTTTTTTTGCATTTAATGCTTCTGCTATTCTATTTTACAATTTTCGTACATTGTATCAATTTTAGTTTGACATTTAGATTACTAATTAAATATTTAGCGCTTTCTTGATATTTAATATCAATATTTTATAATTTATCATTTTCAGTAGATTTAACTTACTAAACTCAGTAAGCTTTGCTTTTGATATTGTTTTTATCGAGATATTTAAATATTTTTTCCGTAAGTAAGCCATATCAAGTAAACTTTATTGTACTTATGTTTTATTAATCTATGTTTACAATTATAATTAAAATTTTTTAGTGATTGTCATTCTTAGAATTTAAACTCTAAAATACATGTTTTTTTAATATAATTAAGTTAGTACATGTTTCATATTAGATTTGAACATAATGAATGTGAAAAACGGCTCTTCTTAATTATCTAGCTGCTTTCGATAGCGTATAATCGATATTTTTATTTTTCAGCCCTTTTCCCGATTTTATTATTAAGTCTTTAATTAGTGTGGTGTTATTTTTATCAATAGATTTTTTCCATTTTCTCCATGAGGAATTCCATAATAATTGTTGCATACTTATTACTAATTATAAATTTGATCCAATCCTATCACTGGATTAAAGTTTTATACTTTTCGAGTAAAGTATTTTGTCGCATGGTGTGGGCCTATTTTTTTAATTTAAAAATATTTTTGTTCAGTACTAAAATTCCAACGAATTGTTGGAATATATAACCACGAGGGTGACTTAATCAATTTTGAGATACGCCTCTATTAATATACATAATCCCCTTCAACATCAATACATTGTTGAGGTCAATATTTACATAGACCGGAGTGCTAAATGTATACAAAACTGATATTTCACAACTTTTATATTATACTTTTGTAATGCAATGTATTACAGGCAAAACAGAAAATTGTGATAGTATTGCGCATCGTTGATGCTAATGCAACGCGATTCCATACTAAATGTAAAATATTGGGTCACATCTGCGTACGTGTTAAAATTACGCGCTCATCATGATGAAGTATTAAGCCATGTATTCGCAGATTTTTAAGTACTTCGGAGGACGTTCGCGCGCTCGCGCGCGTACCACGTAAAATAGGTTTCGTTCTACAAAAAGGAGGGGTTTTATTTTTAAGATATTAATTAATAATTTTATTTTAAAAATGATTGAGTTATATATGTATCTATATTCTATTTCCTGTTAATAATTAGTGAGTAATACGTGGCAATGCAAAAGAAAGTTATATATATTAAATATCAAAGATTGCTAATACATTAGATTACAAAATTGTGGAAAATACAGGGATGATTTTTTAAAGAAATTTTTATGGAATATGCAAAAAAAGGAACAAGAAATTAGCAGAATGTATAATTACAGTAAATAAACAGCATGGTGAACAAATGAAATCAAGCATCAGGTAAAGGAGAAAAAGAGTGCATGGCAAGCTTATCTAAGTAATAAAACAGAGAAGAAATATCGGATATACAAAAAACAACAATGTTAAGGAAATAATAAGAATAGCAAAGTAGTAACTACGGGTTGTGTTTGGAGAAGAAATGGGAAAAGACAGTAAAGGAAATCAAAAATTATTTTTCAATGTTAATCACTTAAGGTTGATATATAACCCCTTTCCACATTAACTTTCGTATTTTATGTACGTATTTCGACAGTAGATACCTGCTGATAATGACAACTTAATTGTCGAAATACGTATACAGCATACGAAAATTAATGTGGAAAGGAGTTATATATCAACCTTAAGTGATTAAGTTAATCAACCACAGGCTCCATCAAAATTACTACTTTTCAATGTATTGAAATTGATAAGGTCAAATAAGAGAGTATACTGTAGCTATTAAAAATAAATATGGAGTATTGTTAAAAGATGAAAAGGAGATTATAAATAGATGGAAAGAATATTCCGGAAATTTACTGGCCATAGATGGATAATGCGAAATGGTGAGTTCCGGGCCATGATAAAGTGAACATGAAATGATAAAGAACATGGGAGAAGACATAATAAATTAGTTTTTAAATTTATTCAATAAGATATGGAATGAAGGTAAAATATAACCAAGGTGGTTTCCATAATTTGTCTAAGTCTGCTATTTATTAGTTTCTTATATATTTTCATTATAGTACAAGTAAGTATAATAATAGAATATTATATATACATATACATATATATATATATATATATATATATATATATATATATTGCTTTTGAAGGAGGAAATATTACTGCATATATATATATATATATATATATATATATATATATATATAAGCTTATTTTGAAGCGAAAAATAGTAATAGAAGTAATTACTCTAATTTCCCAATCCCTTAGTTATATTATTCGGTGATAATAATAGAGGGGAAGAGGAATTATACTTACTTATGCTACAATGAGAATATATATGTAAACAAGTAATAAATAGCAGACTTGGACAAATTATAGAAACAACCTTGGAAGAATAAATTAATTGGAATCAATTTAGAACAAATAAACCAGCTTAAGTACTTGGGTGGGGCAATTGAACGAAATTGACGAAAGAGCAAAAGGGTGCTTTGCAAGTAAACCATGCGACGAACAAAATTTTTATTGGTAAGAAAGAAGAATTGAGAGGAACTAAAATAAATATATACGGAGTGGTATATAGACCTGTTCTGAAAAGACCCTTAGATGAAATATCTAAAAAATGTACCAATATTTGATAGAATAAAGAATGAGAAAGTCAGGATGAATTGTAAATTGAAACGATTTTAGAATTTATTGAGAAGACAGATTGGTGGGGGTCATCTGCTAAGGTTGGAAAATAGCGTACCAATGAAAAAAGTGTAGGAAACCAAAATTCAAAAGAAAAAGAAGGGGTCGACCAAGAGAAATATAGGGCAGCAGCAATGGGAAACTGCTGAAGAGTAAGAAAATACGTGAAATGAAGCGAGAGTTTTGGCACAGGATAAGGAATTGACTAAATTTATGTACAATGTATAATACAGCGGTGCTTTTACTGTATAGTTCCTCATATCGAAAAGTGTTAAAGGTGTTGGATAATATACAGTACAAACACCGTCCTAATGGCCACGGGCATTTTCGATATAATGTTTTTTTCTGTTTTGCCACACTTGTGATTCTTTCTTTCTTATCATATTTTACTGCTACCTATATTTCATGGACGTTTTTTTCTGTTCAACAAAAAAATTTGTCACTGTGTCAGAAGAATTGTACGTCTACTCCGAAGTTTAAACGTATGTACATCACACAGTCACAGTACGTCACACAATTAATTACTAAGTACGGCCCTTTATATCTATTTAAAAACAGAATGAACAGGACATGACAAAACGAAGAACGCGATATTTTAATCTGCGTTATTGTTAAAGAGCAGCCATAATTGCCTTCTCAAAAAATGGCAGAGGCGTTTAATGTCTCAGCTATCACGTGGTGTTTAAAAGACACAAATATCGATTATATCAATGGATTTTTCGCAAGGATAAATTTCAACGTTTGGAATTTTACGAAACAGCTATAGAAGAATATTGCAACGATAACAATTTTATTAAAACCATTTTATTTATCGGCGAAACTTCGTTTCCTTTATACAGTTGTCATAATCAAAGCGTTTAAAGGTACTGGTGACGGGAAAATAAACACCTTATTTACGCTCGAACTCAGTATCCCACAATAGTTAATGTTGTTTTAAATGATGCAAAATACCTAGTCTGTTATAGAATAGAGTAATTCTAACTCTGTGAAATCTAAGAGACAAAAATAAATTGGTTTCAGCAAGAGTCCTGTACATAATGCTATAACTGTTTAAGAATATTTGTACAACAGCTTTGACAAAGGCTTATTAACCATGTGGAGTAATATTTATTGGCGTCCTAGATCGCCCGACTTATTCCCAAACGATTTTTTTCTTAGGAGTTATCTCGAAGCATCAACTTATGACTTTTCATATAACAGGTCTAATAATGTAAAAGTATTGCGAGAAATGATATCGGAAACATTTAACAATTGCAAATGCTCACAGAAGATTTTGAGGAGAGCGTTTTTAACATTTAGTGAAATAGAAGTTTAGTATAAACTGTTCCGGTTCCATTTTTCCTGAAACAAAGTTTCTTACATTTTAGAAGAATTACGTCGTTATTTCTATTTTTCAAATAAATTACAATTCTATTGGAAACTTAATTGATTTGCATGTAGAATTTGTTTGCAATTTTAATGGTAGTTTCTTAATTTTCTGATTGATAAAGCTAATTCTCAAAATGATTTCGTAACCTATATTTTCATTAAAAATACAAATAAATATATTTTAAATGCTTATTATTAATTCAGAAAGATCATAGATATATTCAAAGTACGTAAATATTTATTATATAGCGCTAGGAACTGCAGAAGTAAACAACCAAACATGTACCGAACGTAATGTATACATTCACTAGTTTCTCAACAAATACATAAGATAATCAAACCGCTGACCATAGGGACTGAACTCTAAAAGGGAAAAATAGAAATTGAATAATTTTGAAAAATTGGTTAAAGTTAAGTAATATTTAACACCGATATTTATCTTTACACAGTAGTAGTGTACTATTATGTATACTGTTGCAAATATAATTTTAATTTGTATTCATATCTTCGATTAACAGAATTTTATTGTTCTGTTACTTTTAACGCCCTCTTGTATCTGTAGCCGAAGTTGATAATCATTACATTCTTTCGATATTTTAATTCTTGTTTTTAATTAATAGAATTTAATTATTAGAATATCGTTACATTGATTGGAAGTTATTCCCGGTTGTTTTGCAATTAATAGCTATAATAATGAGTCGGTATTCTGATATTTCCCACGTTCACGTTTTTCCTGAATATGTCACTCTCTGGGTTATTTAAAAGCAAAATGGTGGCTCTTACCGCTGTCCTTTATCGATTACTTTAAGACCGTTAAAAGTTTACCTTCGTTTAGGCTTTCAAAAGTTCAATTTTGGATAGTCGTCGTGCCTATTTTTATTGGAATAATTAATTACAATTCTTGCAACGATACGTTGGAAAATTTGTGGGTCGATTGATTAATTTATCGACTTAATAGGATTGGTCAGATAAGTCGATAAACTTCGTCACGTGGTTGAAAGATTCAGGTTGGATTAATATTGGCATTTTTACTGAAGGGACGATCTTAATTCTGTTAATTAACCCTCAAAACCAACTGGAGCGTTTCTCATCTATCCTATCTTTGTGAGCTGAATAGTTATCGAACAGACTGAGTTAGTATGCGTATGAAGATCCAATGCTCATCTGATTAAGAAAGCTTAATCTGTAGGCTTAAGGTTTGATTGAAGTAGTAGAGCCCGGCAAAGGCCGTTCGTAATTATTATTACTTCTATATTGGTTTATTGTTACTGTTATTTGATTCATAAGACTGTTGTATCAACTGTTGAGTTTATATGCTACCGTTCGATTTAGTTACGGGATCATTTAAGATCGCTTAGGTCCTTCTGTGTGATATTTATGACATAGTTTAAATTTAAGAGCAATGCTAGTTAACAGAAGGTATTTATATAATTGTCTAATCATATATTGCGTGAAATTTGCTAGCTTTAACTAATTATTGACTCGTTAGTCTTTATTATTAAAATATACCTTCACAAATTAATTAGCTTCAATTTTATTAATTAAGTGCTTCGTTAATTAATAGGTCTTAATTTATTAATCATTTATTACCATCTTCTTTTTATCTGTCAACTCTAACTTCATGAAGAGCTCGTTGAACGGATAGCAGTAATTGTTTATTTTTGCTCGCTAACAATTAAGTAGTTTATCATCCGCTAATTATAAGTGTTTTTAAATTCACTTAATCTTTTGCATTTTATAGACCATAGTCAATCGTGTCTTCTTGCCATAACATCAAGTATTTAAAGTAACTATTAATTCAGTCGTAAACTGAATATTATTTTTCTTATGTAGTTTATTGCTATTATTTTGTTTGTTGTCCGTTGCCTTTGGAAAGCGTTCATATATATATATATATATACTTTTTATATATATATATATATATATATACAGATATTTTAACTGTAACCCAAGGGTTTCTTTTTTTGAAAATACCTATTTAATATAAATATCGTCTTTATACTGTGTAGTTAAAAAAAGAAGATTGAACATACAATAAGCTTGCATAAAGCTTAAATTTTTCTTACTGCGAAAGGGAACCCCTTTTCGTTTGATCTTAGTTAACTAAATACCGAACGCATTTTTTTTTTGTCCAACTTCTGCTTCAATATTGCCTTAAGAGCTTTCATCAGGGTAACAATATTGTGCCGTTGTCGTCTAGAAGTTATTAAGAGGGACCCCCCATCTCAGGTTATTTCTTGAGCTAGTGTAGCACCCTAGAGGTCAAGTGAAGCGGTCGTTTTTTAGGTAAGAATACGGGCGTTACAATATGTAAGTCTAATAAGGTATTATGATAATTTGCTATGTTATGTTGCAGGTTTATCGCATTTATAACATTTTGTAAAGTAATATATTTTTGGTCATTTAAATTATTACAGAAGACTTAAAAGACTATCTGCGTTAAGAAATTACCTGCAGGTGTATAAGTGATTTTTTCTGACTGATCTTCTGAAGAAACCTTTGCAACCATCGCAACTTGCAGCTCCATAGTGTTTTCCCGTAGCTCGATCTCCACATATGGCGCAATGTTGACTAATAGCGGCAGTTGCAGCTGTACCACTGGTATTTAGTGATGAGGCTAGCGCATTATTGCCGGCCATGGTCATATCTGAATCTGCTGGAACATAAAAATATATTAATTAGACTTGAATTATGTAACTTTCATTTAAAAAATTGTTTTTATTAACTTATTTATTAAAAAAAAGTCGCGGTCACCTAAATATCGTATATAACAAATTCTACTTAAATTGGCTACAGTGGTTAGCATTTTGGACTTTCCTCGATATCAGTACAGTGTCTGATTTAGAAATTATTTTATATGGGGCAAAGAAATTTTTAGCGCCCCTATCAATAAATCAAATAATCCCTTACAAACCGTACTGATGTGAATGAATAACAATAAAAAAGCTGAGATATTTCATAGTTTATTATAATAAATAAAAATTAATTCAAACATGTCTAACTTATTTATCATACAATTATTGCAATAGTATGGCAACATAAGTTTTGTTTAAGTTTTATACGATTATATACAGGCTAACTTGTTATAAGCTTAGACTATCACAAAAAAGAGAGCGGTCGCAGACTATTGGCAACCAAAACAATTATACTATATCTAAGAGAGACTATTATGTATATAAAAGGAAAATGTGCATCAATTTTTAAGACGAACGTTATCAATTTGTCGTGGTTGTATGATAACATTCAAAAAATTTTTAAAATAAAACGCGAATGTAGATAGCATAAGTTCGCCGCTAAGTTAAGTTAAAAAGATTACTTTTATCCAGAAACTCAAATAATAAATGAATTTAATATATAATTTGGTGTTACTATTTCAATAAAAATAATTAGACGATATTTGAATGAATGCGTGGACGCAAAGCAGCAACAAAATAAGTTCTGTCAAATAGGGATAGCTGAAGAGATTAGTTTATAGAAGTACATAAATTTCTTTTCGTAATCTTTATTACTGATGAAAAAAGAAAAGTAGAAGCGGTTTTGATGTGATCAAAGGATGTATGTAGGACGCCTTTGCAATGATAAATTTAATTTACCCTTTGGGTATTACAAAAATAACGAAACACGGTGAGGTAAGCATTATAGTATGGGGTAATAAGAATATATTCACTTCACGTCTACCCTAGAATAATTGATAGAATCTTACTTTTATTCGAAAATAAAAAGCTCTAATGTATGATTTGTTCGCTATTATTGACAAAACTCGATATACATACATTCCCATAGCAAAATGCTAAAAATTAATAAAAAAATTTGTTGAGATGTATACTCGTTTACACTAACAATTATTTTATAAAATGTGAGTATTTCTGAGTACTTATTACGTAAAATTGAGTATTATAGCTATTAGAATTTATCAGCTAATCACTATAATTGTATGTTTTTGCCTATGCTATTTAGATGACAGTCGCTATATTTTAATATTAAAAAAAACATTTTTTTCTTCGATATTAAAAAGTAATGTGCAATCTTTATAAACATTTCGAATAGTGAATTAAATTTAGTCTGAAGCAAAAAGTATAAAAATATTCATTATATAACCCGAATATCAAAATCTAAACAGATCAAAAAATATATTTTTTATGCTTAAAGATGACCTCAGAGCAACGTACTATCAAAATTCTCATCAATTTCTATTTTTGGTATATGATTCCGTAATTAAGCATAAAAGTACAAAGGGTACTAGGAAAGTTTTGCAATACAGCTTTGTTTATTTAATTTTTTTCAAAGTAATTTCTTCTACACTCAACACACCTCTCCATCCTCCTAAACCAATCTTTAAACCAGTTCTGCCAAGTTTCACTATGGAGTAAAGCACACTCGTTATCCCAAGGCTGCAGAAAGTACTCATCACTGGAAAACCGCCTCCCTTTTAGCTTCATTTTCAAATGCGGGAACAATACAAAGTTGCAGGGAGCAAGATCTGGACTGTAGGGAGGGTGTTCGAGAAGTTTCAATTCTGTCGTGGTCAAATATTCGGGGCAGGCTTTGGCGCGGTAAGCTGGAGCATTATCGTGATGGAGGAACCAGGTGTCCATTCTTGACTTTGGTCGCAGGTTCTTCATAGATCCAATAACTTTAGGCAGGCACTGTTCAGTATAGCACATAGTTGTAATTGTCTTCTGTGTGTCCAAAACGACGCGTTCCACAATTCCACTCGATTTGAAAAATACAGCTATCATTTTTATCTTTACAGATCGGGATTTTCTGACAACTACGGTTGTCCTCATCATCAAAGACCCAAACTTTGTTTTGAGCTTTGATCGGCACATCGTAATAGTAGAGTCGAGTGTCGTCACCTGTCACGATGTTGTTCAGATACCGAGATTGTCCCTTATTAAACTTTTTTAACATCTCCCGGCACCAAGTCACACGTCGTGTCATCTGCTCTTCAGTCAGTCGATGCGGCACCCAGAGAGGACAAAGTTTCGTGCAAATGATCATGCAGAACCGAACGAATTACTGGTGCATTTAGACCTAAAGTACCCTCTATCTGTTGGTAGGTCACTCGCCTGTCCTCGCCAAGCATTTTCCTCACAGTAGTAACGTTTTCCTCCGTAACTGACGTTCGTGGCCATCTCGGCTTCTCATCATCCTCCACAGTTAAATTTTTCCTTTGGAATTCTTTATACCACCTGAATATCGTTGTGCGATGTGGACAAACATCACCTAGTACAAAAGTCATTTCTTCGAAGCACTGATCTAGGTTTAAACCGCGCTCGAAATTATAATGCAAAACTGCCCTTATCTCATTTCGTGACCACGATGCCACCGCAAGCACTTTACACTTACACTGCTAATGAATAACTGAGCCCATCGACATAGCGCGGCGGCTACTATGCACGTATGAACATGTCTCAACCTTTCAAACTTTCCTAGTACCCTTTGTACAAACAATACCGTTTGTAATGTTTTATTCTTCATATACATATTTCATTTATTGTTGTGTAATCTAAATGTTTTAAATGCTTTAAAAAATACCAATTTGTTTTCACTAATGTAGTTATTTGATCATATTGAATGTCATAAATCCTTGTTTATAAGTTGTACATAACTGGATGCTAGGTCTAATTGATTCAAAATAACCCCAGCCTTGAAAAGTTTATAAAAGATTCACAAAAAGGGTCTCAAATTTAAAAATATTGTGTTTATGAGAATACCTATCTCGCAACATAGATTTTATTCTCAAAATTTCTATACACTTCTGCAATAAGCACAAGGGTAAGTAAAAGTTGACAGAGCATCTCACAGCAATATGTATATATTTATGAGCAATTACTTACCCTCTTGCTTATAGAGGACGTTTCTATAAACTGAGAATATAATCTAGGCGATGAGATACCATAAATATGCTTGTACAGCACAATATTTATTTGAAGAGAGTCTTGAATTCTTTTGTAAACTTTAACAAACGCTGAGCTGTGGTTCTATTGAATCTACTAGGCTTAACATTTAGTTAATATACCATTCGGATAAATAGAACGATAGATTACATACAGAAGAAATTAATTTAAAAATTCAAAATTTTAATGAAATGAAATTAAAATATTCTAAAATGTTAATACCTTAAATGAAGCATAAAAACCGCTAATATTTCACCAGAATATAGTTGAATTAACGCAACGAATTTTTTATAAGAATAAATATTTACAAATTTAAAAGTATTATTATATCTGAGTTATCTGAGCATATAAGGCTTTAAACTCTTCCTTGTTAAATATGATATTTTGAATATGTGAATTCTACAGTTATAATATAAATATATTCTATTACTGAAATGCCGACGTATTCGTTCTCGATCGGCCGTATCTCCAATTAGATCATTAGATGTAGAACGGTCGAGCTATTCTCTATATGAGCGTTCGTCAATTTTGCTGTAGCCATTCTCAAATCCTTGCTGCTGCTGCCGTTGTTCTTCCGATGGTACTGAGAGTAACACGCAGTACCACTTGACGAACACCAACCACACATACACACGCATGACATGCATTGACTAAAAGATTGTATGAATGATCGTAAATTTAAATGCCTCACCCACGTTGCTGTGCCAAAATGTAATAAAATAGTATTGTTATTAAAGTAAATGAATGAAGTGAAAATGATTGTAAATAAAATGCCTTGAAATTAATAAATTAATTACTATTGTAATTATGTCAAAATGTTATATTTTAGCATGCTTACTAGTTTTTGTTTTAATTTACAACATAAAGAGTGTTTCAAATTGTGCGGATTTTTCTAAGAATAAATAAAATATATATGGCGCACTGAATTTGTCTGGGTATGTGGGCATTTAAAAAGTGTGATGTATGACATTTATAAAAATGGCTTCGTACACGATACAACAAAGCGTTCAAATTGTTGAATTATTTTATGAAAATCAGCGTTCTGTGAAAAGAGTTTTTAGAAAATTACGGGAATTTTATGGTTTACATAATTGTCCATCTGAAAGCATTATTGGTCGAATTATTACAAAATTTCAAGAGACCGGTTCCGTGGGAGATCAAAAAAAGTGAAAAATACAGTCGTAGTGGTCATTCACAAGAAAATATAGGTTTGGTTCGTGAAAGCGTTGCCAAAGATCCTGAAATGTCCATTAGACGACGTTCACAACAACTTGGTCTTAATGGATCAACAACATGGCGTATTTTACACAAGGATTTAACTTGGAAGGCACATTTTGAACTTGGTGGCTGTGTTAATAAACAAAATTGCCGTATCTGGGGTGAGCAAAATCCACGAACTATTCATGAGAAACCTATGCATTCTAAACGAGTTACTGTTCGGTGTGCATTGTGGTCAGGTGGTGTAATTGGACCTTACTTCTTTGAAAATGCTGCTGGTGAAGCTGTAACCGTCAATGGTGATCGATATCGTCGGATGATAACCGAATTTTTGTGGCCTGAATTAATGAATATTGATCTATGTGGTTTCAACAGGATGGAAAACTTAATAAATACACAAAATCTTTTAAATAAAAAATTTTACTTTAATAACGTCAATAAACACAGCAAATTACATTATTAAAGTCTGACAAATTTACTTGCTTGCAAATTGCATTTCTTAAATAAATAAACAACACAATAACTTCTCAAAATAACTTTTTAACGGATTTTGCTTTTTAATACTTTTTAATCTAAAAATTTGTATGCTTATATAAATAAATTTTGTTCTTTAAAACTTCTTCAAATTTAAGTGGGATTACATAAAATAACTTAGGAGGGTAGTTTGACAAGTAGTGAGAATGGAAAAGAAAAACTAATTTTTTAAATACAAAATAATTTTTATTTTTCAATATATTCTCCTAAAAGAGCAATACATTTATTCCAACGGTGCTCCAATGCCCTTATGCCATCCCTAAAATGCGATTCCGGAAGGCTTGCAAAATTCTCATTTACGAAGATGATAAGCTCGTCGTTAGACGAAAATTTCTTTCCACCTAGTGCCGTTTTCAATTTTGGAAAAAGGTGGAAGTCAGAAGGGGCTAGATCTGGCAAATAAGGCGCATGTGGTACTAATTGGAAATGCAACTCGTGGAGTTTGGACATCGCAACTGTGCTGGTATGCGAGGGAGCGTTGTCTTGGTGAAACAGAATCTTTTCTTTGCCATTCTTGGCCGTTTAGCACGAATCTCAACATTTAATTTTTGTAGAAGTTCTGCATAATATTGTCCGTTTATTGTGGCACCTTTCTGAAGGTAATCGATGAGCAAAGTGCCCTTTGAATTCCAAAAAATTGACGCCATCACCTTGTTTGCCGATAAAGTGGTTTTTGCTTTCTTTGAAGAACCACGTTCTAACGATTGTTTTGACTGTTGTTTAGTTTCGGGTGTACTGTAGTGTATCCAAGTTTCATCCCAAGTAACAAATCGCCTACAAAAATCAACCGGATTCCGCTCATAAAGGTCCAAACGAGTGAACTTTTGATCAGTCGCAAGCAATCGCGGCACACATCTTACCGAAAGCATGGAAAGGCGCAATTCTTTAGTTAAAATGTGGTGTACGCGTTCTGTTGAAATGTTTACCATGTCTGCTATCTCTCTCACTTTGAGTCGTCGATCTTGCGTAATAATATTATGGATTTTTATAATCATTTCCTTAGAAGTCACGATTTTGGGTGCTCCAGAGCGCGCTTCATCAACACAGCTTGTTCTACCACGTTTAAATTCATTTACCCATCTACTTATTGTGGCGGATGATGGAGCAGATTCACCTAATATTTCCCGTAACTCATTTTTTATTTCGGTAGCTTTCATACCCTTAATTACGAAGTATTTAATCACCGCACGATACTTTGTTTTTTCCATTTTAACAAACGACATGTTGCTTCTTTTTCAATCAGCTGTCAAAAATAAACTAATCAACCGATTTATCTAAATATCGGAATGTAAACATATAAATAGGCAACCTAAATTAGAGTGCATTTGTTTTACCAATTAGAGCGCCTATGTGTCATTCTCACTACTTGTCAAACTATCCTCGTAAACACATCTATATACACATAAATATAACAAACACTAGCCTTATTGACAAATGTACTAATTGTAAATAATAAAATTTTCCTTCTTCCAATAATTCGTTCTCGATTCTTTGAATTTTTTTCGCGATGTTTGTCTCTCGCTCAAATTCGATCAGCTGTTGTCATTGCACAGGTTAATATATTCGCATACCTCAATATATCCGCCATCGTAATTCACTTGCTTATTTCATTATTTATAATTTTGATTTTAGTCTTTTATATATAATATTTAGTACTAAAAGTAGTGAGTGTTCACGTTTTAATACTTTTTATTTTATCTTGGTAACATATGTATATACCTTAATTTAATTTGGATAATTTGCACAAATTATTCTTAGCACTGGCAACAAACCTCCTCGATTTTCTCCCTGGTTTACATAGCTTCTTCATAAAACAACAAACGAGAAATGATTTTGGCTATTTTATTCTTAATTCATTATTTGTTACTTTATATTTATTTACATTAATTATTTAAATGGCTCCCAAAATTCTGATTTTAACTAGGCCTAAACATTATTTCCTTACACCAAAAATATTTACTTTTCATTTAATTTTTACATTTCAATTCTAAATTTTGGATAATTGTAAATTAATTTCTTATTCTAAACATGTGTCTTATATGAAAGAGACGCAAATGTTATCTTTGTGTTTCCTACCTTGTTTATCTACTTTCTAACCTTTGTCAAATTTGTCATTTCAAACAGAATTTTTATACATATGTGATTCATTTATACATATTTCGTTACATCAAAACTTACAAGTGAACCTTTCTGCACAAATTACCACTATATCCCCATATCTACATGTTATCAAAAGTTCAACATTTATAATAGTTACTCATTTGTAATATTTGATATTAATTCTCAAATTTTCTATTATATTAATAATTTTGAATAATACTAGTGTTATATTATCCTTTTTTTAGGTATCAACATTTATAAGTACAGCAATTTCATTTGGACTCGAATACTATTTACATCAAACATGAAAGAAATTTTACTACTATTACATTATATGAACCTTGAAATTTTTTATGGGATTTTACCGGATAATTGTATTTTTTTTATTTGTGATTCAAACATATACATTTTTTTTTATTTTACATTATCTTAATGTCTTAATCTTATAAGTATTACTTACTATACTTAACCTTATAACTGTTACAACAATTAACAGAAAATAATGCATATTAATCAACACTACAAACTGAAAATAAGTAAAATCTTATTTTTATATAAATACACTCCGCGCAACATGAATAGGACCAACTGCATATATGACATTTGTAGTTGGTATAAACATGGTAGCGCGCTGGAATTGTTATTTTCGAAAATAAGAGGCTTGATAAAAAGATGTATGTAGGTACCAAATATAATTTTTGTAAAAGTCAGTGCAAATGTACGTTACTAATGACAATAAGTAGAGTAATTAAACGCCACTTGAATACGACCAATCTACAAAATAAAAGATATTTGCAATAACAAAATACTTTATTGTTCAATAATGAGTATTTTGCCATTATTTCTTATATCAAATATATAATAATTATACAGGGTTCTCAAGTAGTCAACGGGAAGTTCCGCCCAACTTCGTTTCAGCGCCTGCTCTAGTTCGTCAGCGCAACTGAATTGGGTAGCATTGGAGTACAATTTACGCGACAACCATCCCCAAACATTTTCTATGATGTTCAGGTCGGGGGAGAGCGATGGCCAATCGAGAACCTCCATGCCTTGTTCTTGAAACCAGCGTCGAACAATGCGCGCGGTGTGAATACTGGCATTATCCTGTTGGAAAATAAATGGCCCACCTGCCATAACGTTGGAAAATTTGTCTTTCACCTGTTGCAGCAGCTGGACGTACTTTTCCGAATTCTGTCTGCCCTTCACTATTACTAAATCAACAGGTCCGTTATAGGAAACAGCTCCCCATACCATGACTGAACCAACATCGGCTCGCCTTCGTGACTGAATCACTTCATCTTTACGTAAATCGTGGAAATAATAAGAAAACCCATCCGGGCCATCTAAATTAAACTTCTTCTCGTCACTGAAAATAACAGTTTGCCATTCTCTTGTCCACCCCATTTTTGCTCGAGCAAACTGAAGACGTGCAGTGCGCTGAAATTCCCTTAAAGGAGGCCGTCGTTTAATTTTCAAACGTTTTAAATGCGGACAGGTCTTCAGTAACTTCTGTACAGTTCTTACCGATGCATTCGTTCCAACGTTATTCGCGATTTGTCTTGCCGTTAATGCCGAATTCGATGCTTCGCGTAATATGGCTCGACGTTCTCTCTTAGTTGTAACGGATGTTGTTCGCCCTTTAAAACGTTTTCCATAATTCTCGGGATCCCTAATAAAATTGTTCACAACCTGGTGTGATCGACTTATTTTCTTTGCAGTAGCCCTTGAGGAATACTCTTCTTGATGGAACGCTTTAATTTTTCCAATTTCTTCCATACTTAAGCACTTCTGTCGTCCCATCGTTGCACAATACCCTTAATTACAGATGTTTGTTTATCCGGATACACGTTGTAACTCGACACTCATCCGGTAGCTTACTATTAAATACTGGTCGTATCCAACCGGCGCGGTGCATTTTATATGTATGTGGTACTTACGTCACCCAATGCATAACGTTAGGCACTATTGTGCAATAATGCGTATTATTTGCCATATCATACCATTACAAACTTGCATTGTATTTTTAGTAAATGAATAGTTTTTCAAACCACCGAAAGCTTGCAACAAGTCGGGTGGTCCTATTCATGTTGCGCGGAGTGTATATAATATTTCTAAATTCTAAATTATATAAGTATACATTTACGTCATCTGTTATCCGTCTTTGTCTTGTCTTCATTTATTTTACTGTTATTTCATATATATATATATATATATATATATATATATATATATATATATATATATACAGTAATGTGCACGAAAATAGCAGTGGTCTTAAATTTGCTGAAATATCAATTTATACGTTAAATAAAAGAAATTCAAGTTTATTGAACTGTTTATTTCAACATGTTAAATAACTATAACAATAAATAAATAGGTTTCTTAATATCAAAGAGAAAATAAAACCGTTTATATTCTGGAACAAATAATTGTGCATTAAAGTAGCAGTCATGCCAAAATACTAACCAAATGTCATTTTTACTTTGTTAATTGGATTGAAGCACATAATATTTTATTGCTTGATCTTTATTGTTTATCACCAATTGCCTACTATCTCTGCTGAAATTGGCTTGGTATATTCGCCACAGATCATCAATATTTTACGCCTTCGCAGCAGATAGTCTTTTTCAACTCCACCTATAAATTTTCAATGGAGTTTAAGTATGACGATTATGCCGGCTAACCCAAAAAGCAAGCATTATTATTCCGAAACCATGTTTTCACTTTACGAGAAACATGCTTCGGATCGTTATCCTGCATATACAACCATCTAGTAGAAGCACAGTTTGCAATATGTTCACATAGACATTAACATTCATTATGCCTCTATTAAGTAGATCGAGTATAACTGCTCTTTTTCCCGATGAACCATGTTTTGCTCGGCTCATATTACAACAGAAATGGATGATCGAAAAAGATAAAGAAATATTCTGCAACAGACAGAACGTTATATGTACGCCTGCGTTTAGTGCCAACAGTTATAGTACTGCTATTTTAATGCACAGGTAAGTAACAGCGCATGACTAGAAAACTCAGAAGTTCCGCCTCATATTCAGTACTTTACTGGAAGCCATATACGTTCAGGGATTTTAAATAATTTCAATATAGCTGCATGAGAATTGTCTGTTGTAAATGTTATTTATAAGTATTAATTTAGAATTGCTATTTTCGTGCACATGACTGTATATATATATATACAGCACGACCATCATATCCTTGGACAAAAATCTACTGCGCCTCGTAGGCGTGCCGGGTGGTACACTCCGAGTCATCGGTAAGCTGTTTGTGTCCTCAGTGTGCTTATGATCGTTGCGTGGTTAAGTTGTTAAGTTACGGTTAGTCAAAGTGAGTAATTGAGGTCTTGCATTATAATTGGTTATTATTTGTTTTATTTATTATAATTAATAATGTCCAACTTAGGAGGTGGAAAAGGACTGCATTCACAAACCCGTGAAGTCGTGTTTAATGTTTTTAAGTTTTTAAAGACAATTTCAGATAACGAAACAGACATAAGAAATTGTACAAAAAGCGAATTAAAGGAATACGTAGCAAGAGCAACTGGTGTTTCAAGAGCTTCTATATATAATATTTTAAATAGGGGAACGAATATCAAGCAGAACCAGAACGAAATGAGAAAGAGAACACAGAACAACTACCAGTTTTCAAATCGCCAAAAAAGAAAAGATCGAGGAAATGTTTAGTAATGGATTCAATAGACGACATTGACCTATACCAAATAAAACATATTATTTATAATTTCCACAAGACAAATAATCAGCGGATTACTATTAAAAATTTACTACAAAAACTTAAAGAAGATATAAATTTTCCGGGCGGCCGAGAATCCTTAAGAAAAATTATAAAGAAGCTTGGTTTTAGATTCTGTGCTACACAAAACAATCGCAAGATATTACAAGAAAAACCAAATATCAGAAACATTCGTACAAATTTTTTACGAAAAATAGATGTATATCGACGGCAAAATCGTCCAACTATTTATATGGATGAATCCTATATTCATAGCGGCCATACAAAATCGAAAAGTTGGACAGACAAGTCAAGAAATGGGTTATTTTCGACAATCTCCAAGGGCCAGCGTTTAATTATGTTGCACGCTGGAGGTGAGAACCATGGATTTGTAGAAAACGCTTTGTTACTTTTTAAATCCGGAACAAAATCCGGTGATTACCATCACGAAATGAATTTCGAAAATTACCAAAAATGGCTCGTTGAAAAACTAATACCAAATTTACCAAAAAATTCAGTACTAGTTATTGACAATGCTCCATACCACAATGTTCAGATAAATCCAGCGCCTAATTCTAATGCAAACAAGCAAAAAATGTTACACTGGTTGACCGAAAAAGGTATTGCCTGTACATCTGATATGACGAAAGCCCAGTTATATATGTTAATAAAATATAATAAACAACAACACTTACGATATAAAATAGACGCAATTTTGGAGGCACACGGTCATACAACTTTACGATTGCCTCCGTATCACCCTGAACTAAATCCAATCGAAATGATTTGGGCGACTGTGAAAAATTTTGTGGCATCACAAAATGTCACATTTAAATTAGAGGACGCTAAAAGGCTAGCGGAAGAAAAATTTAAAAGCATTACAGTAAATGACTGGAACAAACTTTGCACTCACGTGAAGAGAGTCGAAGATGAATATAAACAAAATGAAGTTTTTATGGATGTTCTTACGGAGTCACTAATTATAAACGTGGGTTCTGATACATCTGACAGTGATTTTGGTTTCAGCGATGATTCAGAATAACTTAGTAATCATTGCTTTGTGAATGTGTTTTATTATGTAATTTATTATGTAATTATGTAATCATTTTGAAATAAAGCTATTTGCTTCTAATTACTGGGTATTATTAAAAAATTTTGTAATTACATTATCTACCTAATCATATTAAGATTTACTTTCATAGTACATCCTCAATAGAACACTATTAAATAACACTTAGCAGCCTCATTAATTAATAATTTACATTCCATTTGGACCAGTATAACATATATTAATAAATAAAAATTTTCTAAATTCTTATTCTTGGCGTCGCGTAGTACAAAATAAAACCGCGCCTTTCTGTTGGGAATGTACCTAATCACCGAAGCGAGCGACACACTGGCGACTGAGTACGAGTAATACCGAAAGTGTGCGCAGATTTTTCTAAGGATATGATGGTCTTGCTGTATATATATACAGATATACATACATTACATCACATTCAATATTTAAGAGCGACATAACTATCTTTTAGAAATAACCTTTTATGTTTCTCACAACTTATTTTTCAGAAGTTTTTCATTATCACTCCTTTCATACCATCATTGATCAAATATTTAGCCGAGTTTTTAGTATCTTTATTGTACATATCGATTAGATTTTCTAACGTAGAAAATGTAAAAATGTTTGGTCAATTAATTAAATTATATGTAATCAAAATACGAAAGTTTGTGAAAATACTGCCTACTCTGGTTTGTGCCTATTTCCTTTCGATTATTTGAAAGGTAAAGGAAAAGATTTCGATAGTTTCCAAAGAAATATTTAGATATGCTATTTGTTTTTTAATTTAGTTTTCTTAAAAATTCTCATGTATTAATTAAATATCTGTGTAAATGTAAGCCAAAAATAGTTGCTAAATAAATAAAAATTCGGTCATAAAATAATTATTGCATGAAAGAAGAAAAAGTACCAAATACGAACATACATATATAGTCTTTGCTGGTTTCGAAAAAATTTCGCACTTAATTAAGATTGGTTGATGCTTCAAAAATGTACAAAACAAATTTCTAACTCTAATCGAAACATTACGATGCCGCTGCAATAACTATCAACGTGTTTTAGTTTACCCTTTCAGATACAATGTGGAATTAGACAGGGAGACATAATTTTTTCCAAGCCGTCTGTAAATTCACTATAAAATATGGAAATCAATATAATTAATGAATTTTTTCAGCAACACTTTCTTGTATACTTTTACTTTTCAAATGACTTAAGTCCAACTAAGCCTCAATTTCTGACAGATCGTGATATATTTCCATTTCAGACGACACTCTAAATTCAAAATCTTCACTACTAATCGCAGAGTTCGCAGAGGTGAACTTTTTAATACTGATCGAGGGGCATATTGAAACGCACTTTCATACACCCCAGCGAAAATCACTTTAACGCAAGCGATACTTTACTTTTTAAAGAGATTTTGAAAATTATTCGTGTGTAACATAATTTCGTAATTAAAGCTAACTTTTAATGAAATTCCTATATTCGAAATATTTTAGTTCCTAAACTTTTAAAATTTGTATAAACTACAAAGGAAATGAAGTATTGACACCATTGTTCTAAGCAAGGCTAAAATTATTACTTAATCAATATTCCTTTCAAAGTAAAACCCTGAACTGCAAGGAGGCAAATATGTATAATATATTTATTTCCTTTACGTAAAAATTATAAAATCACTTTTATTGAAAATAAAATAAAACAAGGAAATATTGTTTAGCATTTGTAAGAAAGTTCAAAGTCAAGAATCAAATTGACAGTAATCTTTAACAGAATATACTTCTGTCTACAAATTGAAAGTATTACTCACAGATGATAAGTGACGATATTTTACTTCTTATCGTGTTTATTATATTATTAATCACAATAAAACCAAATAATAATATTACTAAAACCAAACTAATGATTTAAATTACATGTATGTTAAAACGTAATGTATATGAAAGTGGTAGATTTTAAATTTAATTTCAGAAATAATATACAATACTGTGCAAAAGAAAGAAGCACCTAACAATATTTTCCAAAACTTATTTACTAAAACGTTTTTACTAATAATTATTGGGTTAATTTAATTTATAACACTTAATACATCTTTCCAAGAACGATTCACTTATTGGTAGAAATATAATCACTGGAAATTTCCAAGTTTATAACATCACACTTCCGCGTAGAAGTGAGATCGACAGCCTGATAAGAGGATTAAAGCAATAAATTTTATTGTACCACAATATTAAATTTCAAGGGAGAGTTATTTATTTATACGGGTTTGTTTTTAATTCAGTGATAGAAACGATACAGAGCGGTTCCACAATAGAATTTATTTAGATTCTTAAAAAACGCGCCTAAGAGAGAAATTTTCATTTTAGGAACAAATTGTAAGCTGTAAATTGTAATAGTAGATAGAAAATGCCTATAATAGCATTACTAGACAGAAATAAAATTATTGTTTTACACCAAGAGGGTTATAGTCAAGTGAAAATATCGTAGATAGTGAAATGTTCCCGGTATGCCGTGCAACAAACAATGAAAAGAATGACTGAAACCGGCAGTGTAAGTGCTTAGGCAGTGTAAGTGCTTCTGATACTTCAGAAAAAACTGAGAGAAACGCACTAGTTTTTGCCAGTTCCATCAGAGCAGCAACTTATAATAATTTCATTCTACAACAAGATAATGATCTCAAGAAAGTTAGCGGAAACAGAACCACCTCAAAGTCTTAAATATTATTGAGCAAGATCTAAACTGTGGAACATACTACAGGAACATCTGAAAATACCAATAATGGAAAGCAGCAAGACACAAAATATGGAAAATTTAAGTTGTTTATGTTTAAATATCGATATGTGTTAGTTTTTATATATTAAAAAAAATTTCAACTTGTGTAAGATTATTATTTATCCTTTTGTAATAGTTTCTTGTAAAATTCAAGAAGGTGCTTATTTCTTTTGCACAGCACTGTATATACGTTAGGATAGAAATGAAAAAGAAAGAGATTTTTCCACGAAATTATTTTTTGCAAACTAATTCATGTCTATATTTTTTTCTAATCAACTGCTTACTTAGAACTATGTATGTATATATCTATGTACGTAAGTATGACTAATATATTAAGAATAAAAAGAATAAATGACTGGAATTTCCTAATTAGATAAACTTTGCTTAACCCACATATTTTTTACCATATATACGTATATATTTAATTTTTACTTTGTACTGAAAAACAATATACAGAAGACAGTTCTTGTACTCTAGAATTCATATTTCGCGCTTCTGTATTATATTAAGGTCAAGAATTTTTACAAGTAAATACGTAATATGTACATAAACATGCGCACGTTAATATATAGTGCATATATATATATATATATATATATATATATATATATATATATATATATATACAGTTTCTGTATAAGTATTTCTACAAAAGGACTAATAGAAAAAACAAATACATTATTACAAGAAAAAACACACTAATATTTAATACGGCGCCGTCTCCATTATTTTAAAAATAGCCTCCAGATTTTCCACGAGATAATTGGGAAATTTAAAATATATATATATATATATATATATATATATATATATATATAACCTATTACTATCATTATACAGTCTGTCGCAGACAACCGAATTTTTTTAAAACAGTAATTCTTAGTAGCGTCATCTAATAAAAAAATATGCGTCGGTAAGGTAGATCTTTCACCAATGTTATGTCAATATATCATAACATTTGCGTCATTAGAAACAGAAATTGCGCATAAAGTAACAGTGTGTATTTGGTATTGGTCGAAAAATGAATTTTGAACAGAGCAAATATCAAGTTCTATTTTAAACTCTGTAAAATGTTTAATTTGATGAAACAAGTATATGGGGATGCGTGTTTATCACGTACGAGTGTGCATGAGTGGTATAAACGATTTAAAGACGGTCATGCGGACATAAATGTCAACGAACATCCTGGAGCAAAAAATCTGTGATTACAGAAATGAGCCGAAATCCTCATTGTGATATATGCGAATGGAATTACATATTTCCAAAGATTCAATTCATCGCATTTTGACAGAGTATTTGGGCTTGAGAAAGATTTGTGCAAGGTTTGTACCACACAAGCTTACTGAAATCAACATTGTACAGACTTGATTAAAGACTCAAAAAAGGATGAAAATTCCAGGTATTCTATTGTAACTGGCGATGAGACGTAGTGGTTTGCAATATGATCCAGAGACCAAGCGTCAAAGCTCTGAATGGAAGCATCCAAGCGAAGAAAGACCAAAAAAAGCCGTTTGGAGAAGTCAAAAGTGAAGACAATGTTGATTTATTTAGTTTGTACCAACTAGTTAAACAGTCAATATTATCTTGGCGTTATGAAGCGCTTTTTGGCGGGTGTTCGTCGTGTGCGCCCTCAATATCGTGAAAATGGTAGCTGGCGTTTGGTACATGATAATGCACTATTTCATCGCTCGACGCTTATCACTGATTTTCTAACTACAAATGGTGTTTTAGCCACCAACCATTCACCGTATTCACCGGATTTGGCCCCTGTGTCTTTCTATCATCTCTAAAGATGAACATAAAAATGCATTGGACATGTTAATTGGCCATGCAAAACGTTATATTGGAACCAAATGCGACTTCTTTGAATAAAATAAATGAATTTTACCAAAATAGTAAGCATTTGTTTTTATTTTAAAAAAGTTCGAGTTTCTCTGCGACAGACAGTGTATATCTATACGTTTCTGACGAAGTTTCTACTTCATAATAGCCTATACATTTTCAATTGGATTGGCGTTTTAGGATTATTGATGTAATACAATTTCCACTCTTTACATAGTTTGCTTCGATGTTTTGGATCGTTATCTTCTTGTAGGATCCAATCTACATTGTTATCTTTAACAACATTTTTACCGATCTTAAAAGTCCTTTTCGATATGATTTTTCTGTTAATTTGGGGTTTAAAATACCGGTAAAAGTTCACAAAGTTTCGAAACCCCGGTATTAAAGCAACTCCAAACACGAACAAGGTATTTTACAATAGGCTGTATAATACGTTTTTCATGCGTTGACCACGTCTTCCTTCCAGATGACCAGATACAGATTCATGATTAATATGTAAACACTATATTGAACTAACTTTTGCTGGAATTTTTTGAGCGTGCCTGCCGATGTTTGTCGAATAACAACGGTTTAAGTTCTTCGACAAGCGATATCGTGTTCGCGTAATCTACTTCTAATTGTCATTAAACAACACATACAAATCTAATAACAATATCCAAGAATCTTATAAACATAGAGCATCAGAAAACAGAAATAGAAATTATTAGCAACGCCTTTATTGGAAAGATTTTAGAAAAGAGCTACGATGCTATTGAAACATTAACACACCATCCATCAGGACGAAAAACTTCACGAAGAAATTGAGAAGTCAACATTATATAATAATAATAATTTTATTGCAATTAATTATACAAAGAGAAAAAGAAATTGCAAACGTCATGACAAAATACAAAATATTACATGTGTTAAAACATATTCTTATACATCACATTCTTGCTGTAGAGAACCACGATTTATGTATTCAAATACACTGTATGGTTCTAAATCAATTAAGAAATCACGAACTCTTTTTTTAAATATTAAGAATATCTTAATTTCTTTTAATGATTCCGGTAAACTATTAAAAAATTTAATGCAAGAGTAGCGAAGTCCACTCTCTATCAGTGTCAGGCGGTGTTTGGGATAATAGTAATTAGTTTTATGCCTTGTGGAATAATCATGAACAGCGCTGTATTCTTCAAACAAGTCTTTATGTTTGTAGGCAAAAAGTAGGACCTCGAATATATAAATTCCAAAAATAGTTAACAAAAAATGTTTTCTAAATATGCCCCTACATGATTGATTAAAATTCAAGTTATATATTATTCTCAGAATCCTTTTTTGTGTTACGAAAATACGATTCATATCAGTACTACTACCCCAAACAGCGATGCCGTACCTTACTCTGGAATAAAAGCATCCAAAGTATATCATTCGTAACGTCTGTTCACCAACGAGTTTCCTCAAGCGACGAACTCCAAAACATACACTTGAAAGGAGGGATAAATCATGGATATGATCCTTCCATTTTATAAACTGATCAACCGTAACTCCCAACAAACGAACACTATTGTGCACGGGATATAAGGAATCACCTAGTTCCACATTGTCAGGAAATTCAGAAAAGGTATTGCATCTGAACAGTATTATACTAGTCTTCGATTCATTTACATACAGGTTATTATGTGCTAGCCAGTCCTGAACTGTTCCCAATACAGAATCAACGCTGCCAATTACCTGGTTTAAAGAGTCGCCTGTGACCAAAAGCGTAGTATCGTCGGCATAGTTAATTGTCATGCATTGCTTATTAGGATAATGGATATCATTAAAATACAATAAAAATAATATAGGTCCGAGAATACTACCTTGCGGGACACCTCTGGAGATCATTAACTTATCTGAATAAGTATTATTACCATCGATATTTAGGCATACTGATTGTGATCTATTAGTAAGATAAGAATTAAACCAAGAGAGGGCAATGCCTCGTATACCATAGAGCTCGAGTTTACTTAAAAGTAATTTATGATCCACAGTGTCGAACGCTTTAAATAAATCTAATAAGCACCCACATGGTAGTTTTTTGTCATCTAAGGCATTCAGAACTTTTTCAGAAAAGTCATACAAAGCGGTTTCAATGCTTTTACCCTTAGCAAAACCATGTTGATAGTTACTGATTAAGCCATGTTTGAAAATAAAATTTGTTAATCTGGAGTAAGCTGCTTTCTCGAATAATTTCGAAAAACCGGTTAAAAGGCTAACCGGTCTGTAATTTTCCAAATCATTAGGATCACCTTTCTTAAATAACGGAACAACCAAAGCATGTTTCAGGTAGTCCGGAAAAATGCCTGTAGCAAAGGAGTGATTAATTATATGGGTAAGTGGTCTTAAGTAACTATCCGAGCAAGACTTTAAAAAACTGATAGGTATTTCGTCTTGACCGGAAGATTTGGAATTACTCAATGAGCTAATGAAGGAAGAGAGTTCACTTTCGCATATTGGGAAAAAATAAAATGATGAAGAATTATTAGGAATTAGCTGAAGAAATTTGTATGATTGATTTAATGAAACAGAGTTTTGAAGGAATATTTTGTTCAAACTACAAGCAAGATTTCTGGGATTGTCGGCTTTAGGAAACACGCGTTTGACGCTTTTACCCGAATGAGAATTAATAATACGCCACATAGTTTTATTTTTATTTGTAGAATTAAGTAATTGCTGTTCGTAATAATTCTTTCTGTCCTGATTTACGGCGTTGTCATATTGAGTTTTATAGAATTTAAATGTATTTTTGTAATCGTTATTGAAGTTACATATAACACGTAATGCAGAGACGTAATTTCTTAATTCAGTGACTTTTTTAGAAGGTTTAAAGGAATATTGTTTGTTATACACTTTTTTTAAAGGGAAAAAAGAATTAAAATACTTCAAAAATACATTCAGAAAGTTCAAAAATTTTAGATTTGTGTCGCAGGCATCGCAGTATACATTGTTCCAGTCTTCACCACACATATCCTCCACAAAAGTCATTATGGTTGAGTGCGTAATTACGCGAACAAATTTAAAGTGTTGCTGCTCCTCACCTACAGATAGGCATTTACAGTAGATCACCTGAGCTTTGTGATCCGAAAAACTTGTATCCATTGTGAAAGTATGATACACAGAAAGGATATCCTTTCCAAATTCCTTCACCAAAAGAATGTTGTCCAAGCATGTTTCTGCGGTCTTCGAGACTCTAGTCGGCTCATTTATAAGAATCATCACTCCAAAAGATTCCAGTATGTTTCGGAAATACCTACTCTTAGCATCACTGCTTAGTAAGTCAACATTAAAATCACCAGCGATAACACACGTGACATTCACTGAATCAATGACACTTAATAAACTCTCGATTTTAATACAAAAGTCAGAAAAGGAACCTGTAGGGCTCCTGTATATACATATTAGTAAAATTTCGTTTTTCTCATATGTGACAGAAGCGCCACAACATTCAAAGTCATACTCAACAGCCATGTCATCTACAAAAGGAGTTCTTACAGCAGTAAGTGTATCTGACGTGTAAATAGCAGAACCGCCATGTATACCGTAAACTCTACAATAGGACGATGCCAGGGAGCTACCCTGTAGTTTTATAAATTCTAATTTATCGGCAGATAGCCAGTGTTCGGTAATAAATATTATTTTAATGTCACGAATTAAGTCCAATTCGACCTGAAGACCCTCAAGTGATGTTGTTAGGCACTGTACGTTTTGATGGTATAACGTGAGAGTAGTTTTGTGCTTGATACCTGCGTTGATTCTATCTGAAGCTTCATCTTGCAATACACTTAAGACATTTCCGCCTGCTTCAAATTTTGATGTCTCAGTCTTTCTACTAAAAAAGAATATTTTTGAATTTTTATATTTTTGGGCCAAACCGATGCTTTAATAAAGTCTTCCTTGTGTCTGTTTTCTATACCAATTTTAAAAGCTTTTGCTGTAGTAGACCTTATTTTTAATTCCTCGATCTCCACCGCACTGTCCTTACAAATATTTTTCACAACATAATTCCTCACGGAATCGACCGTACATACCGGATTTACTCCACCCATGAAGTACCAATTCATGCGGGGAGCCGCTACAAATGTACTATCTGCACTCTCACTTCCCGTTCCAATAACAGTGGGACGTTTTTTGTTCTTTCTAATTAACTTCCACTCATCGTTACGATTTGTGAGGGCACTTGCTTGTTTATATTTTTTATCTTCGTTTTTTTGAATCTTTGGATTGTCTTTCTTTACAGCTCCTGTTCTCTTTAAAATAGTCGAGTATTTGCTGGCAATTTTTTCTTCCATATTAATGTTTTCGTTATTTCTTTTCATGTTTTTATTGTTGTTTTGATTATTTATGTCCTGTTGAGTTTTTACTTCTTCATCCTTTTTCTGGTCCGTAGTACCATCTATATCTTGAGAGCGGAAGTATTCTGAATTTTGTTTAGTTTCTGTAAGAATCCTTTTTAATTTATTAACTTCTTCCGACAGAACCCTGTTTTGTCTAGATAAATTGTTAATTTCCATTTTTAAAGGATTTACTATTGCATCCGTTAATGATTGCAGTGCTTCATTTATTTTAGTACTTATAAAAATATTTATTTTATTTACCTTATCTTGATCGAGAAAATCGACCTTTGATGTTTCTTCGTTTTTCTCATTAACTTCTTCTTTTGAGGTTAGATCCTGTACACAATCACTACAGGCCCAGTTCTTGATTTTTCCAGTCTCTCTTAGTTGGATAAAAGATTCCACAGAGACACCACAACACCTCAGATGAAAATTCTTGCCACACGTCTGCCGGCACACTATATATTCATCGTATCTTTCGATTTTCTTTTCACAGGAATCACACTTGATCGCCATGATGAAAAATCATATATATATATATATATATATATATCTGTATGTGTGTGTGTGTGTGTGTAGGTGCGTGCGTGTGTACTTGCGTGTGTGTGTGTGTATTATCAGATGCTATAAAACATATCCTGAGAACCTTCTAGTACCTTCGTGTACAACAGCTTCTGCTTTAAGAGTTACAAAATAAGGACGACCGTAGATTTTTATTGCTTTCTAAAGTACAATTTTTATTTTTAGTAGTAGTTTTAGTAGCTGCATTTGTATGACCCCTGTATTGTTCAAAATATTCTGAACAACTTTTTCTCTGTTCTCCTTTGAAAAAAATGTTTATTATTTGTCCAACCGGTGACACGCATTTCTAAATTATAACTTGACTATAGTGTGCTTTAGATCAAATTTTTTATTGCTGATGTATTCAATTTGGGTATTGTTGATATTAACACCTGCAATGGTATCAGCTGCTGTAAGTAAAAGAAAACACTTGTTTAATTTTTTTCGTATAATCAGTGAGATCTTATTGGTCTGATGAAGGAAAAAATAAATCGAAACTTCTCGAAACGTCAGGTTCATAAAATCATTTTTTAATAAATCTTTATTAATATTAAATTATTACGCACAACAGTGCGTAGCCTTGCAGAAACATTTCAAGTGTCCATTGCCACCATTAGTCGTCACCTTTCTTCGATTGGCAAAGTGAAGAAACTCGATCGATGGGTGCCGCACCAATTAACGAAAGCCAATAAGCTCCGTCGATTAGAGGTGGCTACCTCTTTGACTAATCGACAGAAAGTTGAACCGTTTCTTCATCGAGTGGTAACGTGTGACGAAAAGTGGATACTTTATGATAATCGGAGACGGTCAGGATAATGGCTAGATCGAGGTGAAGCACCAAAACAACATGCACGAGCATCACTTCACCCGCGAAAGATTATGGGACTTCCCTGACCGGGAGTCTGTAATAGCAGTGTTTGTGCAATATGTGAGCCGTCAAAACCTAGATTTCTTTTCAAAGGGAATTTTTCAGCTTCCAGGCCGTTGGCAACAAACTATTGATGTAAATGGAGACTATTTTGCAGAATAAATATTTATATTTTTTAAATTTAGACTTTTTTTTATTCCTTACTAAATCGGACATTTCATATGTAACAACCTGATAACTTACTTATAAAGCACAAAATTGATGGAAAATTTAGAGGAACGGTACATGAAACAGAAGTTATGGATAAATTACATAAGGATAAAAAGTCGAATCGAAATATTGGTACAATTATTATTGGTAAAATTATTGACACAAGTTTTCAATCAGTATCAATATTAGAAAACAACTACGATTAGTATGAAAAAGTTAGGTTAAAAAAAACGAACTCCAGATTTCTAAAAAAATAGTCAAAATACCAAGAAAGTTACTGAATAACTACATGTTTAATAAGTTTAACAATATTAGAAAACAATGAATGCAGAGCATATGTAAATAGTTTGGAAAAACTTTTTTTGGGGAAAACGGTTTGAATTTGTAGCTAACGACGCCTTTTTTTTCGCAGTTTAAATTTTTCATTCATTGTTTTGGTTAAATATTCTTAAATAAAACGTTCTGCTAGGAAAAAAGGTAATATATGATAATTAAATAAGTACGAGCAAAACTATTTATTAATTTTAACACCCGGTACTACTTTATAAATACATTTGCTAGCTTCTGTACATGACATGTAAATGAATAATATTTTTAAGAAGAAATAAATATTTAAATTATGTGATCGTAATGTGCTAAATGAATTAATCTAACATCAAGGCAAACATGAACGAACAGAGCCCGTGTAAAACAACTTTTATGCTACATAAAAGAACCACTTCTATAAAAAACAAATATACATA